>PVKM010025806.1:0-19716 GCA_004027735.1 Carollia perspicillata | reverse complement strand
GGTTTCTACATACAGCCCTCTCTAAAGAGGAGGAGTTCCTTCTTTTTGAGTGCAGGATATGTACATAAAGTATTTGAAATTCTTTTGTGCTGGAAATCTGTCTGTTAGTGTGTTACAATTTAAATGCAAAATAAAATAAAATGCAATGTTAATTCAACATTGAAATAATATAAAATTAAATAGTTCTCTATAAAATTTTCCTAATATCTTATTATGCTCTTTAATCTTTTGCAAAGCACTTTCAAGTGCAGGCATGTGTTAGATTTTTTTTCCTTAGAAGATTTAAAAAATATTATACAATAATTTTTAAAAATTTAAGCACTAAACAAGACATACTTAAGAAAGAAATAATTTTCCCACTTTTATTTATTTTCCTAGAATTTCCCTTAGAAGAATAACAGCATGGCCTTGCAATTAAAATGAATACTGAATTTCATAAAGGATGTGGATCACAACAATTAATGAAAAATCATATGTAATAAAATGAATATTTAAGAGCTAATTTAGATATTCTACATTAGATTTGAAAGAACTTGAAAATTTTTATACCATTTAAGTTTTTTTATTGATATGAAAGAGAGAAAGAATGAGGGAGAGAAAGAGAGAAATGATCACTTTGATTTTCCTGCCCCATTCATTCATTCATTCATTCATTGGTTGCTTCTTGTATGTGTCCTGATCAAGGAATGAACCTGCAACCTTGGCATATCTGGATGATGTTCTGACCAACTGAGCTATCTGACCATGGCTTTATAACATATTTGTCTTTTAAAGAAAAAAAAATTGGTGACATGATGTAACCAAACAGAAATGAAATTATGCTATATAAATTGCATTCATCTCGGGTTATACATGAAAAAATATTTATCTCATTATTTTTAACAAAATGCATTTAAAATTGAATAAATTTTTCAAAGGTTGCATAGATGTGTAGCACATTTCTCTTCTTGCTAACCGTAACCCCAGGTGATGAAGATTTTATTTTTATACTGTCAGCAATGCACAAATAAGAATCAGTGTCAATGAAAGTTTAATATATGGACAATAGCTGGGTATGTTTTGTTAGATCTGATAAGGTGACAATCTAGTTGTTGGGGGCCACATTATTATCATTGGCTTTCTTATTGATTCGTGAATATTTTGCCCTTTATTTCAAATATCCCTTCTTTGCTTATTTGCAGGAGTACAAATGCCGGTACCAGACTATGTGGGCTGAAATCTCAGCGTTCCTCCTTACTGTGTGACCAAGGACTGATTACTTAACTCTGGCTTTGTTCTCATTTACAACACGAAAACAGGACCTCAGTCAGACTTATAGTTGGAATATATATAAAAAGACAATAAAACAATTTCTGCCACATAGAAACATTCAATAAGCATTAGGTAGTTAAGATTATGATTGTTTCTGTTATTATATAATAACCTACCATCCAAAAAATGATAGATAGCAGAATAAAGAAAACATTTCTTCAGAAAAATAGTGCTTGTGTATTTTATTATAATTGTGCATGGTTTTATAAATATACATATATGTACATGTGTATATCAAATATAGAGGTTTCTGTAATACAGTATTCTAATGTTAAAAAATCATTGAGATCAAACTCTGATTATTTGTATCATTATCAATGGGAATATTTAGCACACTTTGAATTACATTCTGCCATAAATATGGTGTATTTAAAGATAGTAAAAACTTTGATTCCTAAAATAGTTGATGTCCATATATATTTAATATACTCACCTAGACATTTATTCTTACCAGCAGTATTTGAGAAATTAAATAATAACCCTTAAATTTATTGAAGGTAGTTGTTTATAAAGCAGACTTAATCAAATAACTATTTTCATCAATGTTTAAGAATATTATGATAATATATTTTCTGAAATATTGTCATATTTTGTTCACTGATAATCTTTCTTTTATTGTTGTAGAGATTTTACCTTCTCACATATTTATTTTTATTAAGTGGGTAAAGAAGATTAGTTACTATTCCTGAATCATTTTCAAATCATTAAAATCTCATGGGCTTTTTTAAATTTAAAATTCATTTAGTAGACATTCTAGTAGGAAAGTGGATGGTAAGGAATTTTATCGCTATCTGTATTATTTATCATCTATCTATTATCATCATAATCTATAACCATCTATCTATGTAAATAGATCTGCCATACCTACTATATTATTTCAAGTAAAAATGAGCATAATAATGATAAACCTAGACAGACAGGGAAACACTATTTTAATGTAATAACATTTACTCAAAGCATTTTTTCCAAATTGGTGTCCATATCTACCTTCATTAATACACTCATAATTAACATCTTTGAACATTTATTTTATTCTAGCCACTGTCTTACATGATTAGCATTTCAAGTTCCGGTTAAAAATAGTAATTAAAAATACTTTTGAGAGGCTAACATGAAGCAAATATCATATATATAATATAATAAAAGATCATGTAGTCTTTTAAGAAGGCTAGAAAATTAAATTTAAAAATACTTGGGCTAAGAGAAAACAATTCCCCATGTAGGGGAGAAAGGGCAGAAACCATAACTCTTTTCTAACCGTTACTTAGAAATTCATAGATTAAAACATTTCCCTACTCAGCTGCGCCCTAATTGTATTTCCCATGGAAAAGCATCTCATCTAGTTATCAGGAGATTTGTTAAAGACTATGGTGAAAATGACAATAATAAGTAATAATGTAAACTTTTGAAAAATTTTCAAGGCTCCTAATAGCTTCTAAAGTTATTTAAAACATGAACATATTAAAAGTTTTAAATTTTACTTTCGATTTACCTACTCCACTTTTTTCTCTTACCTTTATTTTCCTTTTGGTTCTCTATGGTAAATTTGGGCTTTTAAATTACATTTTTATTTTTTAAAGGGCAGCGGTCTCTCAAATTATAGTTACATAAGCCAGGCAGTGAAAGACAAATGCCATATGATCTCATCTATAAGTGGAACCTAATCAACAAAAAAACAAGCAAATAAAAATAGAACTAGAGACATGGAAATAAAGAACATACTGATAGTCAGCAGAGAGGAAGGGGGTGGGAGGTAATGGGGGCAGGGGGGAAGGGTCAAGTCGAGGAACTTGTTTAAAGGACCCACGAACAAAGACAGTGGGAGGGTGGGGAGGGATTGAATGTGGATGGTGCTCATGGGCAGGGCAGGAGAGAGCAATGGAGGAAAAATGGGGACAACTGTAATTGAACAACAATAAAAGAAATAAAGGGCAGAGATTTCTCAAATCGTTTGCAAGAAAATTACAAGTACAGTAAAAGATAGTTAATTTTAAATGATTCATTTTTGGTTTTATGTGAATTTAGAAAAATTACAACTACAGTTAGGTCAGAATATACAAATACTTGATTTACAAATAAATTCTCCATAAAGTATCTCAAAGAAAATCTCAATGGGAGATCAATCCTACGCTACACCTACCCTAAAGAAAAGAGGCTGAGGTGTGTTTTAATTTCAGGATTTTATTCTGTACATGTAGAGACCTGAACACAGGATATGCCCAAATCCTTGACTGCCAAATTTTCTATTACAAGTAACATTTCTTGACTACACTCACAGTGTATGTTCCTACAGAAAAAATGTATAAATAGTCCTTGGGCATATTTTAATGTAGAAATGTAAGAAAGCAAGGGTACTAAATTAAATAGTATACAGGGGTGGGCAAACGTAGCTTCACAGAAAATACAATAATTATACAACAAGAATGCTATAATCAATAAATAAACAACACAAGAATACACTTTCGAGTAGTCACACCTTGTAAACTGACTTTGTGCACTTCTGTAGGTAAAAAATCTGCTTTCAACAATTTTATTTTTTTCTTAGTTTACTTTAATCTTATATGATGACCTAATATATGAATTTTGAGATTAAGTTTTTAAAATTGTTTCTTCTTTTTCAAAAACTTTATTTATTTATTTTTAGAGAAAGAGCAAGTGGGGATGGAGAGAAAGGGAGAGAGACATTTGCTGTTTCACTTATTGATGCATTCATTGGTTGCTTCTTGTATGTGCCCTGACTGGAGATCAAAACCACAACTGTGGTGTATTGGGAGGATGCTCTAACTACCGAATGAACAACCTGGCCAGGGTTGAAATTAATGTTTTGCATCTGAAAGGCGTGCAGTACTCAGGCCAGTAGAGGTCAAAGTCTTCTGGGAATTTTCTCTCTGATATTCTAAAATTCATACATCCAAAAACTCTGTGTCTGAAATGGAGTAAGAAAGGAGAGGACACATAACATCTCCCTATTGATCTTAAGCACTTAAGTCAATACTCCTCAAGAATCAAGACACCTAACTTCTTATGTGTGTCCAAGTCTTTTGTCCATGTTTTCTTTTTTGATGTCTTTAATTGTTTCTGTTTTTTAAAAATTTTATGTTGAAGTTTTTTTTCCTTAGTTTTTTAAATTCTTTAAAAAGATTTTATTATTTATTTATTTTTGGAGAGAGAAAGAGAAGTTGAGAAACATTGATATGAGAGAGAAACATCAATCAGTTGTGTCTCTAGTCCCTAAGCAGCTACCAAACCAACAACCTAGGCAATAAGCTCTGACAATGAAATGACCTTTTGCTTTGCGGCATGGCACAGAACCAACTGAGCCACACTGGTTAGGGTAGGAGCATCTATTCTAATTTTAAAATTTGCTACTTTGATTGAATTACATGTTGTAGCATTGATACAGACAGGTCTGTATCAGACCTGGCCAGGCTGCCGGACAGAGGAGGGCCAGGTGAGGGAGAGGTTGCAGGAAACACTGAAGGTGCCTGTGGTGTCTGAAAGGTTTTCCCACCCCCTGGCTGAGAAGCTGCAGGAGGGGGCTCTGCACTGGAGTCTGCTTAGGCTGGCTAGATAGAAGGGGAAAGGCCTCCTACTCCCAAGGAACATAGCTACAGGGGGAGGTCCTGACCTGCCACTCTAGTCTGGGAAAAGGATGGGATTGGCTGAACCCTTATGGAGCACATGGAAGCTTGAACCTGGAGATTTAGAGGGAAGGCAGACGTGACGCTTTTCTTCCTCTGGGATCTGTATACAGATGCACAGGCCTAAGTACTCGCAGGACCTGATGGGCCCTGGAAACCAAGTAGCCAGGCAACAGGAGCAGACACCGGGCTCTGCAGATGGAGCTCCTGCACAACTGGCTGCAGTGGTCATAGAGAGCCGGGCTGGCGGAGAGGCTGTAGCAGAAGAGGCCATGATCTCCAGCCCCCGATACATACGGACTCCAGGATTGGAGACTAGAGCCAGAGAGCCATCAGCTTAGCAGCCTCGTCTCCAGTGGAACAGATAAGGATGGAGGGACCACTGGGTATGGTTTTGGGTTTCAGTCTTTTTGGAGACAAAAGGACTTTTCTGTGTTTTATAGAAGAGAGTAACCTGGAGCCTGGAGTCCCTTGTTCCCCCAAACTGCAACATTTTTTAATTATGGCTTTTTTATTGTATTATTTCCATTACCATTATCTCCCTTACATCCCTCTCCTTCCTGCAAAAATCACATCGCTGTCCATGTGCATGAATCCATTTTCCGTTTATTCAATCTCAGCAGCCCTTACCCTCACCACACCTCAGCTGTCATCCTGATCTCTATGAGTTTGTCTTTATTTTGCTTGTGGTTCGGTTTGTTGATTAGATTCCACATATGAGTGAAATCATATGGTATTTGTTTTTTTTCTGACTGTCTACTTCACTTAGCATATTGTTGTCCAGGTCCATCCATTCATTCTCAAAGGGTGAAATTTTCTTCTTTTTTATGGCTGAGTGGTATTCCATAGTGTAAATGTTTCATATTTGTTTTATCCACTCATCTACTGATTGGACACTGGGGCAGCTTTCATATCTTGGTGATTATAAATATTTCTGCAATGAACATAGGGGTGTTTATGTTCTTTTGAATTAGTGTTTTGGGTTATTTTTTAAAAATATATTTCCAGAAGTGGGATCACTGGGTCAAAAGGCAGATGCATTTTTAAGTTTTTGAGGTATCTCCATACTGCTTTCCACAATGGCTGCGCACCATCAGCATTCCCACCAATAGTGCAAAAGTTACCCTTATTCTACATCCTCACCAGCACTTGTTTGTTATTGATGAGAGACATGCTGAGCAGTGTGAGGTCATTGTTTTAATTTGATTTCCCTGATGATTAGTGATGTTGAGCATCTTTTCATATTGGCTATTTGTATGTCTTCTTTAGAGAAGTATCTATTTGGGTCCTTTGCCAATCTTTAATTGAATTATTTGTTTTTTTGGTATTGAGTTATAAAAGTTCTTCATAAATTTTGGATATTATCAATGAATATGTTCTCCCATTCCATGCATTGTTTTTTACTTTATTGATGGTTTCCTTTGCTGTGCAAGGATTTTTTAGTTGGATGTAGTCCCATTTGTTTATCTTTTCTTTTGTGTCCCTTGCCCGAGGATATATATTCAATAAAATATTGCTATGCCCATTATTTTATGGCCTATGATTTCTCCTAGGATTTTTATAACTTCAGATCTAACATTTAAGTCTTTAATCCATCTTGAATTTATTCTTGTGTGTAGTGTAAGGAGGTGGTCTAGTTTTATTTTAATGCACATATCTCCCCAATTTTCCCACCACTATTTATTGAATAAACCATCTTTAGCCCATTGTATGTGCTAGCTTCCTCTGTCAAATATTAATTGACCATAAAGTTGTGGGTTCATTTCTGGGCTCTCTGTTTTGTTCCATTGATCTATGTGTCTGTTTTTATGTCAGTACCATGCTGTTTGGTTACGATGGCATTATAGTGTAGTTTTATATCAAATATTATGATTCCTCTGACTTTATTCTTCTTTCTCAGGATTGCTATGTGGGGCTTATTGTGGTTCCATATAATTTTTTGAAATATTTGTTCTAGTTCTGTGAAATACGTAATTGGAATCTTGATAGGAATTGCATTGAATCTATAGATTGCTTTTGGGTAGTATGGACATTTTAATGATGTTAATTCTTTCAATCCATGAACATGGTATGTACTTCCACTTATTTGTACTTCTTCAATTTCTTCCTTCAATATCTTATAATTTTCTGAGTACAGGTGTTTTACATCCTTGGTTAGGTTTATTCCTAGGTGTTTTATTCTTCTGAAGTAGTTGGGAATGGGATTGTTTTCTTAATTTCCCTTTCTGTTAATTCATTATGGGCATATACAAATGGAACTGATTTCTGGATATTAATTTTTTATCCTGCTACTTTGCTGAATACATTTATCAGTTCTAGTAGTTTCTTGGTGGAATCTTTGGGGTTCTCTGTGTATAGTATCATGTCATCTGCAAATAATGACAATTCAACTTCTTTCTTTCCAATTTTGATACTTTTATTTTTTTCTTTTTTCCTGATTTCTATGGGTAAAAATTCCAGTACTGTGTTGAATAAGAGAGGTGAAAGCCAATATTCCTGTTGTGTTCCCAATCTTATGGGGAATGATTATAGTTTTTGCCTGTTGGGTCTGATACTGGCAGTGGATTTGTCATATATGGCCTTTAATACAATTAGATATGTTCCCTCTATTCCCATTTTGCTTAGAGTTTCTATCATAAATGGATGCTGAGTTTTATCAAATGCTTTTTCTGCATCTATTGATATGATCATGTGGTTTTTATCCTTCATTTTGTTTATGTGGTGTATCACATGTATTGATTGGTCAATGTTACCAAACTTGAATTCCCAGAATAAATCCCACTTGATCATGGTGTATGATCTTTTTGATGTACTGCTGTATACTGTTTCCTAATATTTTGTTAAGGATTTTAGCATCTATGCTCATCAGGGATATTGGCCTATAATTTTCTTTCTTTGTAATGTTTTTACCTGGTTTTGAAATTAGAAAAATGTTGACCTTGTAAAATAATCTTGGGGGTCATCTCTCTTCTTGAATTTTCTGAAGTTGTTTTAAAGGAGAGGCATTAGTTTTTCTCAGAATATTTGGTAACATTCATCTGCGAAGCCATCTGGTCCAGGGCTTTTGTTTTTGGGGAGTTTTTTTGATTACTGCTTCAATTTCACCAGGTGCATTCTGTCTATTCAGAATCACTGATTCTTTCTGATTTAGCTTTGGAAGTATGTATATTTCTAGGATTTTGTCCATTTCATTCAGTCTGCCCAGTTTTTGGCATATAGTTGTTTATAATACTTTATTACAATCCTTTGTATTTCTTTGGTTTCAGTTATTATTTCTCCTCTTTCATTTCTGATTTTATTTATTTGTGTTTTTCTCTATTTTTCTTATGAGTCTAGTTATAGGTTTGTCAATCTTATTTATCTTTTCAAATAACCAGCTCTTGGATTCAGTGATCTTTTTGTTATTTTTTATACTTGATTTCATTTATTTCAATTCTGATCTTTAATATTCCCTTCCTTTTACTCACTTTGGGCTTTCTTTGTATTTCTTTTCCGAGTTCCCTTATGTGTAAAATTACATTGTTTACTTGAGCTTTTTCTTGTTTCTTGAGATAGACCTGTAATGCTATTGATTTCCCTCTTTGAATTGCCTTTTTTGTGTCCAAAGATTTTGGGTCCTTGTGCCCTCATTTTCATGTTTCAAGGTATTGTTTGATTTCTTACTTGATTGCATTGTTGCCTCATTTATTGTTTCATAACATATCATTTCCATATTCATTTTCATATCTTCATGTATTTTTTAGTGTTCTTGTGATTAATTTCTAGTTCAATAGCATTGTGGTCAGAGAGGATACTTGATACGATTTTAATTTACTTAAATTTATTTAGGCTTGTTTTGTGTCCTCATGTGATCTAACCTAGCAAATGTTCCATGTGCATTTGAGAAAACATATATTCTGCTTTGAGATGAAATGACCTGAAGATATCAGTTAAATCCATTTGATCTAGTGTGTCCTTTTTTTTTCTATCTTGTCTTCCAAAACACTGATTCCATCCTTGCTTCATCTACCTACTGTTTATTGCTTCGAGTGTACTACTTATCTCAGATATTGCATTCTTTATTTCTGACTCATCCTTTTTTATGGTTTTTATGTCTTTTTCCATGCTGCTAAGTATCCTTATAATCATTACCCTAAACTCTCTGATAAATTGCTTACTTCTGTTTCATCTATTTCTTCTGGAAAATTATCTTGTTCTTTCATTTGAGGTCTATTTCTTTGTCTTCCTATTTTGGCTGCTCTTTTTTTGTATTTTCCTCCTTAGATGTTAAACTAAGCAGCTGTTAAATCGATCATTTGTTAATCCAATCAACCTGTAATATCAGCAGTTGGGCTTAAGCACCATGGGATAAAGTAGAGTAATTCTCTTGCAGTTTGGGGAATGACTCAGCACATGGGTCTTGCGGCCATTTCCTCAGTGCTCTCCCCAGTGCCACCAACCACAGACTCTCATCAAGCATCTCTACTCCACTCTCCCCTTCCTTTGCTGGAATCCAGGGTAAGTGGCTACAAACAAAATTTTGTGATTTGGCCCCTTAAAAGGATCTCTGCATTTCCAGCCATCTCTCCCTGGCCAACTGAACCCCTGCTGCTTTTCACAGCTGGATGTTATCTGTGTTCCTTTCTGTCTCCGGTGCTGTAGGCTGAGGAGGCCTGTTTGGGGTTTCGAGCCCATATTTCCCAGGGGGACCCCCTGGCTGCTGAAATATCCCTCCAGCACTTTTGCTGCCATCCGTGGGAGCCAAGCCAGCCCTCTTGCATCTCCTGCACACTCCTTACCAGTCATGTGATGAAGTGTTTTCTTCTGTCTGTCCATGGTTGTAAGGCTACTCTCCAGCTAGTGTTCAGCTGGTTATTCAGGATGCTTTCTCTCCAATTTAGTTATAATTCCAGATTGGTCCTGGGAGGAGGTTAGTGTAGCTTCAACTTACTCCTCCGCCATCTTGGATCCTGATCTAGTGTGTCATTTAAGTTCACTGTCTCCTTGTTGATTTTCTGCCTGGAAGATCTATACATTGAAGTCAATGGAGCATTAAAAATCCCTTGCATTTCTGTGGAACTCTCCCTTAATGTCCATCAAGATTTGCTTTACATATTAGGTACTCCTATGTTGTGTGTATAAATGTTTACTAGGGTTAATTCTCTTATTGGATTCTTCCCTTTATCGCTATGTAGTGTCTTTCTTTGCCTGTTAATATAGTTTTGGTTTTAAAGTCTATTTTGCCAGATATAAGTATTGCTACCCCAGCTTCTTTTCCTTTCCATCTGTACGAAATATCATTTTTCATCCCTTTATATTTAGTCTGTGTTTATCTTTCAATCTGAGATAAATCTCCTGGAGACAGCATCTATATATGAGTTTTATTTTCTTAACTATTTAGCTACCCTATGTCATTTAGTTGGATCATTTAAGACATTTATATTTATGGTGATTATTGATAGATACATTACATTTTGCCATTTTATTCATTTAACTATTTTCCTCTTGCCCCATCCCCCTTTTTTTCTCCTTCTTCAAGCCCTTTGATATTTGTTGCAGTACTGGTTTGGTGTTAAAAATCAGTAACCTTCTTCTTGTCTGGGAAGCTCTATTTCTCTTTCAATTTAAAATGATAGCCTCACTGGGTAAAGTAGCCTTTGTTGTAGATTCTTGTTTTACATTACCTTCAATATTTCATGCTGATCTCTTTAGGCCTGAAATGTTTCTGTTGAGAAATCAAATGACAGTCTTATTGGAGTTCCCTTGTAGGTAACTAACTGTTTTTCTCATGTGGGTTTTAAAATTCTCTCTTTATCTTTAAACTTTGCCATTTTAATTATGATGTGTCTTAGTGTAGGCCTCTTTGGGTCCATTTGTTTGGGATTCTCTTTTCCATTCACCAGACTACAGAAGTTTTCAGTTATAATTTCTTCTAACATGTTCTCAATCCCTTGCTTACTCTCTTCTCCTTCTGGTATTCCCATGATGTGGATGTTATTGTACTTCATGTTGTCACAAAATTTTGACCTCTTTTTAAAAATTTTCTTTTTATTTTTTCTGCTCTGCTTGAGTGTTTTTTTTTCCTACCTTGTCTTTAAAATCTCTGATTTGATACTTTGCTGCACCTAACCTAATTTTTTTTCCCAGTGTATTATTTTTTTCAGATACCACAATCTTTGTTTCTGACTGGTCTTTTTTTATGGTTTCTATGTCTGTGTTCATGCTATTGAGTATCTTTATAGTCATTAGTCTAAACTCTATATCTGAAAAATTGCTTCCTTCCATTTCTTTTAGTTCTTCTTTTGGAGAATTTTCTTGTTCTTTCATTTAGGTTCTGTTTCTTTGTCTTCCCATTTTGTCTTCATCCTAGTGTTTGTTTCTGTGTATTAGGTCTGCAAAGACTCTGGTGCAGGCCTATTTCAGATGCTGCCTGTGACTTGCTATGAGCAACCAGCTTGGAGCTATCAGTCATCCACAGCCTTTGGTTACTTCTGCTGGGCCTGGGTGTGTGCAGAAAGGACTGAGATTTGCCTGAGGATGGCTTTTATTAGTGCTGGGCTTGTGGGAGCATTGGCTAGTCTCCGAACTCCCAGAGATCCAATTTTCCTGTTAGAATTTATCATTGAGACAGCCACCAGCTAACTGTACTCAGCAGCCTGGCTTCAACTCCACAGGGTGGAATGAGAGATATTCCTATGGGTGGGGCTATTGCTTCCCCTCAGGCTGATGCCACTTGGAGCCGAGTGCTTTGCCTGAGAGAGATGGCCTCTGGTGTGGGGAATGACTCAGCACAGGGATCCTGGCAGCTGTTCCTTCAGCTCTCTCCCCAGAGCCAGCAATTCCAGACTTTCCTTATACTCTAGTCTACTCTGCCCTCCCTCTGCCAGATTCCAGGGTAAGTGACTGCAAACTAAATTTTGTTCATTGGCATTTTGAGAGGCTCTCTGCATCTGTAGCCCTCTCTCCCTTGCCAACAGAAACCCCACTACTTCTCACATCAGGATGTTATTTGGGTTCCTTTCTTGGTTCTGGTATCTCTGGCTGGGAATCGGAGCTTGGGGTTTAGACCTCACACTTCTCAGGAGAAACTTCCCTGGCCTCTGAAATATCCCTCCAGAACTTCAGAAGCTACCCTTGTGAGCCCCGTCGGCCCTCTTGTGCCTCTAATACACTTCCTACCAGTCTTGTGGTGGTGAAGTATTTTCTTCCATTTGCCCTTGTTTATAAGGCTGCAAACTCCAATTTGGTTTTGGTTGGTTATTTAGGATGAGTTTTCTATATTTAGTTGTAATTCCAGTTTGGTTCTGGGAGCAAGTTAGTATTGCTACCACCTACTCCACCATCTTGGATTTTTCCTGTGCAACATTTTAATAAAGACCTTTTTCTTTCCCCACCAACCTTTGCTTTCAGAATATGCCTGTGTTGGGTGGTGGACAGCTGAACCTGTTTTGTCATTAACAGTATGGTTACTGTTGTAGCAATATTTATTAATTACACAATTGTAGTATGATATTATTTATATTAATACCATGTATTAGATCACTGTGGCTTATTTGCTACTCATTGCAAATTTGTGTCTTTAAGCAACATTAATCTTTTCCCTCCACCCCTATCCTCTGATAAACCATCATTATATAGTAGTTATCTTTCTTGCTCTTATCTAGTTTAGCATAATGTGCTCAAGGTCCAGCCACCTAGTTGCGAACGTCAGGATATCCTCCTTGCCCATGGCTGGATATACACGTTTGAACTTTTGTTTATATGTTTAACTTTTTAAGCAGCTGTCAAACTGTTTTCAAAAGTTAATGTGCCGCCTCAGTCCCACTAGCAGGGAAAGAGTATTTCAGTTTTTCTATATTCTTGGTAACCACTTGATACTATCAAACTTTTGATTATAGCTATTTGGTGATAAGTCATCATAATTTGTATTTATCATGTCTAATGATGTTGAGTCTCTTTTCATGTTTATATTATCTCTTTGTATATACCTTTAATAAAATGTTTATTTAAAGTGTCTGCCAGTTTTAAGTATTGGGTTGTAGTCTCCATACTGTCTTGCATTCTGGATGCAATTATTTTAAAACATAGGTGATTTGAAAATATTTTCTTCCAGTCTGTAATTTATCTTTACATTTTCTCAATTGCATCTTTTAAAAACAAACAAACAAAAATTTAAAAGAAGTACAATCAATTATTATATTCTTTGATATCACACTTTTGATGTTAGAGCTAAAAAATAATTCCTGACCTAATGTTACAAAGATTTTCTCCAGTAATTTATTCTAACAATTTTATAATTTTCTTTTATATAATTAAGTCTATGCTTCATTTTGCATTAATTTCATATTGTATGAGGTAATTGTGTATGGTTTGAGGTCATTTATAAATAGTTTGTTTGAAATGTACACTTGTGAATTTTTATAGGTTGATATATTTTTTCAGAAAAATATTATATAAATATAAATGTTTTTAATATGTTATTTCTAAATTTCTTTTCAAAAAGTAGGTATGTACTTCTATATTTTATAATTAATATTTATTTTTAAATACATTTGCATGATGCTTAGTTTTCTTAAACAATCAAGTACCACACTATTTTCAATCACTGCTTATTGTGTATAATGCTAAAAAAATTGAATTTTTCTTTTCTGAGGAAAGGAAATATGTAACCATGATCTTAAACCATTTGGTAAAGATAACCAGCAACTATTGTATGGCAAAAAATAATTAGTATTTATTCATATTTGTTTACCCTTTTACAAATACTTGTTACACTTCTCCTACATTAAATAGTATAAAAAATAAGTCAGAATGTCATTAAAGACAACACAATAGCTAAATAATTAATTTTTAAGGGACTGAAGTAGATGTTGAAATAGAAATTATCTGTAGGTGCTGAGTTACTTCCTTTTATTTGACTTAAACAAAATAATTTTATTTATTTTCATATCTTTTTAAAGTAATTTTTTAATTTTTCAGTTACAGTTACACATACTGTTATATGGTATAATCCAGTAATCAGACATACAACTAAGTGATCACCCTGTTAAATCTAGTACCCATGCAACACCATACATAGTCATTACAGTATTATTGACTATTTTCCCTATGCCGTACTTTACATCCCAATACAATTCTGTAACTACCAACTTATACTTCTAAATCCCTTCACCTTTTTCACCTTTCACCCCAAACCCACTCCCATCTGGCAACAATCAAAATGTTCTCTATATCTATGAGTCTGACTCTGCTGTGCTTATTTGTTTATTTTGTTCACTATATTCTACATGTAAATGAAATCATACGACATTAGTCTTTCTCTGTCTGACTTATGGTACCCAGCACAATGCCCTTTAGGTCCATCCATGTTGTTACAAGTGGCAAGATTTTATTGCTTTTTCCCCCCCTTGGGCTTAGTCATTTTCCATTGTATATACAAACCACTTCTTCATCTATTGACAGAGACTTATGTTGCTTCAATATATTGGCTATTGTAAATAATGCTGCAATGAACATATGTATGTATATATCTTTTTGACTTGGTGTTTTGGGTTGCTTCAGATAAATACCCACTTGTGGAATTGGTGGATCCTCTCATTATATTGCCTTCATTTTAAATCTATTTTGTCTGCTATAAATATTGCTCCCCCACCTTCTGTTTGTTTCTTTGTTCCCATTTTCATGAAATATCTTTTTCTATCCATTTTCTATCAATCTGTGTGTATCTTTTGATCTGAAGTAAGTCTCTTATGACAGCATGTGCAAGGGTCTTGTTTTGTTATCCATACAGCCTCCATATGTCCTTTAATTGGCGCATTTAATCCATTTGCATTTCAAGTAGTTGATACATATTTATTACCCTTTTATTATTCATATTTTTTATTAAAGTAGATGCTTTGATATTTCTTGTAATTCTGGTTTTGTGGTGATGAACTCCTTTATCTTTTTTCTTAACTGGCAACCTCTTGATCTGTCCTTCATTCTAAATGACAGCTTTGCTGGGTAGAGCAATGTTGGTTGTAGGTCCTCGTTTTTCATAATTTTGAATATTGCATGCCAATCTTTTCTGGCCTGCAAAGTTTCTGTTGTGAAATCAGCTGATGGTTTTTTTATTAGTGAAACTGTTTTTTAATATATTTTATGGATTATGCTATTACAGTTGTCCCATTTCTCCCCTTCATTCCCCTCCACCCTACACATCCCCTCCCACCCACACTCCCCCCTTTTAGTTCATGTCCATGCGTCATAAGTTCTTTAGTTTCTACATTTCCCACACTACTCTTGCCCTCTCCCTGTCTATTTTCTCCCCACCATCTATGCTACTTATTCTCTGTGCCTTCTCCCCACCCTCTCCTCCCACTCCCCTGTTGCTAACCTTCCAGGTGACCTCCATTTCTGTGGCTCTGCTCCTGTTCTAGGTGACTGCTTAGTCTGCTTTTGTTTTAGCTGTGGTTGTTAATAACTGTGAGTTTGCTGTCTTTTTGCTGTTCATATTGTCCATATTTTATCTTCTTTTTTTGAGATAAGTCCCTTTAACATTTCATATAATAAGGGCTTGGTGATGATGAACTCCTTGAACTTGACCTTATCTGAGAAGCACTTTATCTGCCCTTCCATTCTAAAAGAAAGCTTTGCTGGATAGAGCAATCTTGGATGTAGGTCCTTGCCTTTCATGACTTGGAATACTTCTTTCCAGCCCTTTCTTGCCTGTAAGGTCTCTTTTGAGAAATCAGCTGACAGTCTGATGGGAACTCCTTTGGAGGTAACTGTCCCCTTATCTCTTGCTGCTACTAGAATTCTCTCCTCCATTTTAATCTTGGTTAATGTAATGATGATGTGCCTTGGTGTGTTCCTCCTTGGATGCACCTTCTTTGGGACTCTCTGAGCTTCCTGGACTTCCTGGAAGTCTATTTTCTTTGCCACATTGGGGAAGTTCTCCTTTATTATTTATTCAAATAAGTCTTCCACTTGTTGCTCTTCCTCTTCCCCTTCTGGTACCCCTACAATTCGGATGTTGGAACATTTAAAGATGTCCTGGAGGTTCCTAAGCCTCTCCTCATTTTTTTGAATTCTTGTTTCCTCATTCTTTTCTGTTTGGTTGTTTCTTTCTTCCTTCTGGTCCACTCCCTTGATTTGAGTCCCAGTTTTCTTCCCATCACTATTGGTTCCCTGTGCATTTTCCTTCATTCCCCTTAGTGTAGCCTTCATTTGTTCATCTAATTTATGACCAAAATCAACCAATTCTGTGAGCATCCTGATCATCAGTGCTTTGAACTATGAATCTGATAGGATGGCTATCACTTGGTCACTTAAAAGTATTGGCTCTGGGGCTTTGATTTATTCTTGCATTTGAGCCTTTTTTTAGTCTGGCCATGCCTGTTATGTAGTGAGGGGCTGAGCCTTAGGTGTTCACCAGAGCAGGGTGATCCAGTTGCCAGGTTGTGATGCTGTATGTGGGGGCGGGGTCAGAGAGGGAACAATGGTGCTTGGTCTGCTCTCTCTTGGATTTCAGTCTTTTCTGCTGCTTTCCACAAGCAAACTGAGCCCTTCTGGTGCTGGTTCCCAGGTGGGTGGGCTTGTGTATGTTCTAGGATCCTGTGAGTCTCTCCAACGACCTCTCCTGTGAGGCTGGGAGTCTCTCCTGGCACCTCGACCCCCATAAGTGTTTTCAATTGGTGCGTTTAGGCTTTATTTCCTGGTGCTGGAGCCCTGGGTTGCATGGTCTGTCTTGGTGCCCGTTTTCGCCTAGTTTATCTGCGTGCAAATGTGTGACCGGGGTCTGCCGGCCACCTTGTGCACCTCACAAGGTCTGCTGGTTGCTTCCCCTTGTCTGGGGTCTGCCAGCCGCTGCCTGCGCACCCCAGGTCTGCCAACCACAACTTTTTTTTGCTGCAACCCCTCTGCAGGCCACAAACTCTGCCCCTCTTACCAGTCTGAATGAATGGTTGTCAGACTTCTGTACAGTTCAATTTTCTGTCTGTTGGTTGTGTTTTTGTTTCTAAATTTCTGTTGTCCTTAATTTTGGTTTTGCTAGGAAGCACAGTGTGTCCTCCTATGCCTCCATCTTGGTCAGAAGTCCAGCTGATGGTTTTATGGGAGCTCCCTAGTAGGTAACTCTCTGCTTTTCTCTTGCTGCCTATAAGATTCTCTCTTTGCCTTTGACCTTTGGCATTTTAATTATTAAGTGTCTTGGTCTGAACCTATTTGGGTTCATTTTATTTCAGACTGTCTGCATTTGCTCGATTTGTGTATTTTCCTTACCAGGTTAGGGAAGTTTTTCATAATTATTTATTTATTTATTTTATATAAGTTTTCATTTCCTTGCTGTCTCTTCTCTTTCTGGCATTCCTATGATGTAAATATTGCTATGCTTGAAGTTGTCCCAGAGACTCCTTATACTACCCTCCTCTTTGACGGATGGTCTTATTCTTTTTGCTATTCTGATGGGGTGTTTTCTTCTAAATCTCTGATTTGTTCCTCTGTTTCTTCTACCTCATCTGATTCCCAGTAATGTATATTTCATTTAAGTTCATGTATTCTTCATCTCTGTCTGGTTCTTTTTTAGGTTTTCTAGTTTTGTTTTTATGTTTCCTATCTCTTTGTTGAAGTTCTCACTAAGTTCCTCTACTCCTCCTCTAAGTTCATTTAACACCTTATAACCAGTGTTTAAATCTGTATCTAGTAGCGTGCTTCTCATCATTTTGTTTTGTTCCTTTTTGAAGATTTGTCCTGTTCTTTCATTTGGGACACATTTCTTTGTCTCCTCATTTGGCTGCCTCTCGGTGTTTGTCTGTATGTTTTGGAAGAGCTGCTACATTTCTTATGTTTGTTAGAGTGGCCTTATATAGTAGGTGTCCTTAGAGTCCTGTGGCACAGCCTCCCTGATCGCTCTAGCCGGGCACTCCTGGTATGCCTCCTGTTAGGGCTCCTGTTGTAGTTGAATTTTGATTGCTGTTGCCACCTCAGTGGGAGTGACTTACTGTGAGGCTGATCGTCTGTGAGAACTGGCTGAAACCATTGTGGAGGATCAGCTGTGCGTGGGCTGACCCCACAAGCAGTACTTACTTCAGCAGATTTCTGCTGCTTACCGAGTTCACTTGACCATGTCACTGTGGAGGTGGTTAGATGGTACTTCAACATGATCTGAAGCTGTCCACTGGGTGCACTGGCTCTAGGGCCTCCCAGGAGGTGTAGGCCAAGTTCAGCCATTGCATATTTCCTGTCTAAGGACACCCAGAATAAGCTACAAAGCAATCTGTTGATGGTTTCTGGTTGTACTGGGCTCAGTGTCCCTTAGGAGAGGCCAAGCTGAGAACCAAGGCTGGCTGCTGCTTATGATAGGCCTGGGGTCACTTAACAAGGGGCACTGGGTACTCTGAGACCAGATGCTGCTTGTTTGAGAAATTTTAGAAAAGTCTGAAGCATGAGACCAGACAGACCATTATTATGGAAAAGCCACTGGAAATGACTTGAGTGTGCCCTCAAGTTCAGTGGGCAGCTCTCAGGGAATCATCAAGGTGGGGCCAGCAATGTTAGCCAGGTTGATGTAGAGTCAGGTATGGCTCCAGTCAGCTGGCTTTTTGGAGGAAGGGCCAAGAAAAGGAACAATGGCCTCTGCCAGCACTTCTATCCAGAGGAAAGCTACCCCTCCAGCTCTCATCTCAGTGCCAGGCTGCTAAGTTTCTTCCTGTATGTTTCTGATGCCTTTTGAGCTGCTTCCCTGCACTGTAACTTAGCAAGTGAGTTTAAGTAAATCCAATTGCAGGCCCTTTAAGAGGATTACCTGGGACTTTAGCAACCTTTCCTCTCACTTAGCCACAATCCCCACTTCTGGTTTTTACAGCCAGAAGTTATGGGGACTTCTCTTCCTAGCACTGGAACCTTATGCTGGGTGACCTGGTATGGGGCTGAGACCCTCAGCTCATCACAAGAAACCTCTGAGGGTAAGATAACTCTCCTGATTTTTAACCACCACAGATGAGTGTGGGACCCTCTATTTTTGTGTCTGCCCATTCTATCAGTCTAAATATGGCTTCTGTTTTATATGTTTAGTTGTAGCTCCTCCATTCAGCTCTATTTTGGGCAGTTCTGAATAATGGTTGTTCTGTAGTTTGGCTGTAATTTTGATGTGGTTGTGGGAGAATGTGAATACCACATTTACCTGTGCCTCCATCTGGACCAGAATCTTAAGTTTCTTACCTTCATCATTTTTGATTCAGTTAAAGGAGCTGGTCCATCAATGGAGAAAAAAGTTTTACCACAAAACATTTTTCTTTAAATTAAGGAAGTAATTTAATGTGGAGTATAAATTTTCCACATAATTTTTTCCTTTTGTCCCCTTGAGAAGTTAACATGCCCAAGATTGAGGCCCTACATTCTGCCCTCTCACAGGAGGAGTTAGCCTCCTCTTTAGTAGAACCATTTATGAGCTAAAATCATCTCCCTTATAATTGGCCACAATTAGTGCTTGAGATAATCAGTCCTAATACAATAATGAGGTAGGTGGTGGATCAGATCTTGAAAACACGGGTTCACCATATTGCAGAGCTTCAGCTAGATGGTTTGGGATCTGATCTCTAATTACACTACCAGAGGGTGGGGGTACCCATGACTAAAATGCTGAAGAGGTAAACAAGGCAATATTCTCACTATCCAGCAACAAATGTATGATGTATCTTAAGCCCTAAATACTGCCAAGAGAGGATCTGGTGCTTCTCCAAACATAGGTTTTATAAATTCCATAGTTCAAATACCAGGGTCATTCTACCAAAATCTGACATCCAGC
>PVKM010025805.1:0-18928 GCA_004027735.1 Carollia perspicillata | reverse complement strand
CCCTACGTAATGCAGGTGAGGCCTGATGTGGACAACAACGTCTGTAGGTTATTGTATCTACACTGTCAATGTATCTGGGCAGTTCTGGCGCTATTTGCAGGGGGCAAAGCTGGGGTGGGAAGACTGACAGTAGTCATGTCATCATTTTTTTCTTTTTTTTAAATTTAAATTATTTCATTGTTGTTCAGTTACAGTTGTCTATATTTTCTCCCCCACCTGCTCCAAACCCAGCTCCCTCCCTTGTACTTCTTTCATTCCTACTATCTCGTACATAAGAAAACACTAAAAACAAAACAACATATTAGCTGCTCAATGATTATTTTTAGGACAAAAATGAATAAAAGAAATCATGCAAAAGGTTGCCTTTGAAATTTCCTGCAGAGATGTATGTGGGTTGAGATGCAACTGAGTGACTCAGACGTGTGGTCACAGCTCAGATTTCACCGAAAATCCCTAGCGAGTTCTACCTGGTGAGGTTGAAGCCAGACACTTACTAAACAGGATGCCCATTGTGAATCCGCAGGCATCTCCACCTAAATCTGAAAAGATTCCAGATGCTATCTTAAGCCAACATGATTATCATCCTTTCCAGAAGAATCAGAATAGACTGGAAAAATGTCATAAACCCAGGGTAAGAGAGAATTTGCTTGGAAGGAACTACTCAAATATTTTAAGTCATAAATACTTAATAAGATGTTATTTTCTAAGGAATTCTTTTTGTTACTTGACTGAGTGCTACATATTAAAAATACTGTAAGCAAACGTACTGTCAAACTGTATATAAAATATATGTAATAAAATTATATTAATCTAAAGTTTTCTCATGCAAACCCAGAAAACTAACTCTTGTAATTATGTGCCATCATATATTTATGCACATCAAATTGCATTATGTTGATTTTATATATAATACTATATATATGTGGATAATTGATCTCTCATTGAAATTGACTCATCTCAGGAGGAAAATTCACTATAAAGTTGGTATCAGTGACACTACATCAATTGTGTTGCAATGCATTGTTCATAAATAATACAGTTGAATAAAACAACTTCAACTTTTTGTCTTGTCAAAAGAAATGTTATCTAAGTATACTTTGCTGTAGAAGAAGAGGCAGGTTTCTTGCTGATTATTTTGTATGGGTGTCATCTGAAAGCTATTCACAGAAGCTAGTCATGCTTTTGTATTGGGAATCATGTCAGTCTTGGAATACATGCTTATCCTTAAAGTCAGTTTGGCATCTCTAAAACAAACAAAAAAAACTACTTTTTGACCATTGAAATTGTTAACATTAGATTTTTATCAAGAATGTTATGATCGAATAGAAGTACACATATGTATCAGTACACCTTTTAAGAAAAAAATAATATAAAAAATGCAGCAGACTTATATTTAGCCAAGATTTGGATATTTGGTGTCTGTTTTCCTTATTCACCTCCCACTAGCTCTCGCGTTTTCTAGGACATTTGCAAAATCAAACATTCTGTATTTTTCCCCATTACAATTATAAAAACACTTCTGACAGTGGACAACAAGACAAAATTGCCCAGAAACCCAATCTGCATTTTAATTACATTTAATTTCTTCCTTCCTCTGCCCTAGATAGGTATCTCTGAAATCTGGTGCGTAACCTCCACATGTATTAGGTACCCCTCCTTCATGGGCATGCAGCTTTCTCTTCCTTTCTCCTTTCCTTTCTTCCTTTCCTTCCTTATCTCCTTCCTTTCTTTCTTGTTTTCACATATGTTCTAGCACTTCATTAACTCAAGCTAGATCCTCAGCTTACACACCACTTACACCCCCACTGCATTCATTCCTACCCCTAAAGCAACCACTTTCTCTGAGTTGAAACTTTTATTTGTGACCATCTAAGGCAGTGTTTCCAAAAACACCAGATTAGAAAAATTACCTAGGGATCTAATTAGTATACAGTTATTCAAGATCAAAGAAAAACAAAGCTTTAAATAAACTCCTTAGATCATTCTTCTGATTAGAAATTTTCGAGAAACACTAATGTCAACCCCTGTCCCCCGAGTGGATGCTATTTCTCCGCTGCCATTCTGACACGTGGCCAGACAACACCAGCTACAGCAGAGTGACACTTACTTAAGAGAAAGCCCATTTCACTGCTTGGCCACTCTAATTAATAGGAAAAAAAGTCTTCTTGTATTTTTCTTAAATCTATTCCCTATTCTGCAAGTTGCAGTTTTATCACGGCAATGTATGGCTATCATAAAAAAATAAATAAATTATAGAAAAAACAAAAGTGCTATAATATATGTGATTTGACATGAGCAGACTTTTGCCAGCAGGAAAGCAATGAAAATGGGATCAAGTCTTACCAGCAAAAGAAATTAACCAACAGGAGCCTGACAATTGCAGGCTTATTTTAAGAGAGAGGTGATATGTTTTGAAGGTTATTAAACTGTAACCTCTTATTCTTCTAGAAAGTTAAATGTTTCTCCTTGAGAAAAATCTTTAGAAAAGTTAAAAATTGTTACCTGTAAAAAGTGAGTTCATATACTATTGCTGATATTACATGATTTTAATAAAAAACTTGGGTTTAAATTCCAACTGAGACTCACTAATTTTGCCATCTTGGGTACATGATTTAACCCCTCTAGAATTAGTTTTCCATGTCTACCATAAGACAGTTCTGACATAATTGTGATACAGATTAAAGGTGATAGTGTTCATAAATTGTTTCATTCTATAAACATGTGAATGTTGAGGAATTATACTAAACTGGGTATTGAAATGTGTCTGGTAGAATTCTATCTCCAATGGATTGAAAAAAAAATTTTAAAAGCTCAACAGTTCATTGGCATGCACATATGTAAAATTATATGTCTCTGGAATTCACACTTGGGACTCTTGAATTGTTATCTCATCATCGTCAGCAGATTTCTCTTTAGTTCCTTATTAGGTTTCATACATTAATTGGGGTGCAAGAATAGAGATAAGGAGAAACCAGGGTGAGAAAAGAGTTCATCTTAGAACCCAGGTTAGATAACCCTTCTTTATTCTGACCATGGAAGATAATGAAACGATAGGGAAAAATGATGCTTTGTGATTTAAAAGACAATGTAGGAGCCTGGATGGATTACTGAAGCGCCTGAAGGCATCTGTGATGCATCCTGTTACATGCAGGGAACGCATTCAGAGCAACCGTTTCATTATTTCATTGCATTCTTGTGTGTTTTTATTTGATGGAACAAATCCTTATTTTTAGGAGAAAAATTAAATGTGTGAGTTCCTCTTTAAACACAATACATACGCATATGTGTGTGTATGTGTGTCCAAAAAGTACCCAGCCCTGTACTATGAAAAATAGAGGCGTTTATTGAAAAAGACACCAGATACAAGAAACACTGCGCGTAGGACAATGATGCCTCAGTCCCCTTCAAAGTAGGCAGCTTGGGACCTCACACAGTTCTTCCAAATGCCATCAGCTGCCCTGCCATATTTTTCTGAATCTCATCCATGACTTAAAATCTCTTCCCTTTCAAAGGTCATTTTAGTTTTTGGAAAAGCCAGAAGTTACAAGAGTGCCAGCCAAATCTGGGTTGTAATGGGGGCTGAGTCACCTGGGTGATTTGCTGTTTTGCCAAAAAAACTCTGCATGACATGTGATGCATGAGTGGGTGAATTGTTGTGATGAAGCTGCCAGTCACCAGTTGCCATAGCTGTGACCTTCTGACTCATCTGAATGGTTCCCACAGAGGAATGTTCAAACTTAATGCAAAGTTTGATGCAGATTCATTGCTGTACTTGCTCAGTCATTTTGAATGTGACAGCCACATAGTACACATGCTCACTTGATGACATCTACCTCCCCCTCTGACTAGTACAGTGAAGTCATCATTGTTCACTCATGTGCATTCCAGTCCCCTCCCCTTGGCTGCCAGGTTATATCCATGTCATGCAAATTATTCTCATTATATGAACAATACTTGGACTTTTTTTGGACAGACCTTGTAAATTAAGGGCCATACTTTAGTGTTTAAGTTTTTAATGGGAGGGAAATAATGAGGCCTAGAAAAAAATTGAGTGCTAATTCTGACATTATCCCAATGTTTATTCCTGATAAAGACAGGATGTACATATTAGGAATATCAGAGGGAATATTTTGTCAAGTATATGATTATCTAAACACCATGCTGAATACCTGAAAGTAACACAAAATAATACTGAATATAAAGTTTAATTGAAAAAAAATAATTTAAGAAAAAGAACATTCAAACATCATTTGGCTCGTGTTAAAATTAGTAAGTACTGTTAACGATGACTGAAAGATGAATCTAGTTTCAACCTTGAACTGATTTGCAAATGCATTTTTATGTAAAGAAAATGATAATAGATAAACAAAATATTTGAACACCGACCAAAAACAAAAGCACACGAATTAGAACAGATATGTTAATTAGGTTAAATATTCATCCAGAAAAATGAGAAAAAGTAGATTAGATGAACTTTCTAGTTTAACATCAGAATATATATGACATTCAAATTTTTTAATGTTATTTTATTACTATTGTTTCAGATAGAATATTTTTATTTGTGAACTTTGTCAACATTTTGCACTTAGTAAAACAAAGACAAATTTGATGGTTCTTTGAATCAATTTTGGCTTTTATAATAGTTTTCTTAAAAGAGATGTTTTAAGTCTGATGTATCTAATTTTAGGCATGTCACTTAATATAGGTGTGTGGGCTTTAAAAATATGAAGAGACTCATTAATTTTCTGACCAATTTCTGTTCAACATTCCAGGAAAAAATGGAGGGCAATTCAAAATTTAATGTACTTATTCAACAAATACACTTTTCTTGAGTTTCCCACACATTCTGGGAAAGAATAATATATAGCAGAACATCTGTGTAAATGTTGCAAAAGAGATATAACAAATTACTTCTATAAGAAAAGAAAATCAGGTTAATTACAAGTGTAAATCTCAAGAGAGTGACTAATGAATGTATTCACCAACAAATACCTAGGTGACTTAACAAAGTCACTGTGTTCAAATGAGTTCTTAGGGATATAGGTCATTTGTTGATGTTTTTCCTTAGTTAATTTCAGGATCTACATAAAGAATATAATTAAATTTTCCAAATCAACTGCCTGAGAATTGCTTCAAAGCAATTTTATATGTTTCAAAACTATTTTAACTTTTTGGTTAGACGGTAATATAAATAAAATTTTGCCTAATTAAATTTTGTGAAAGAGGTGCCAATTTCCTTATTTACTAAATTAATAAATGTTTATATTATTGACTGGTTAGGCTTTTCTTGTTTTTATTTTAATTGTCCACAAATACCTTTATAAACTTATAAAAATCAAATCTTACTGAGTCATGTGTTGTCCTTAGTAAGCAAAATGCTCTATTTCACATTTAAGCAATGATTTTATAATTTCACTCTTCACTGTGTGAATTGAAGCCATTTTCCTATGAATTTGTCTCTATACTCTGTAAGAATGATCTGGATTGAACAGCACTAGAAGATTTGTACTCATTATTAATTTGTCATTCAAAATTTTAATTACACAAAATGACTTGTATGTCTATTTTACCGATGTTTTGTTCATAATGAAAATTCAACTACTATCATCTCCAAAAAAATAGACAAAGATAAGATTTCATTTCTATTTTCTTGTCACTAAACACATATTGATTCATTTTCCAACTTTCCTAAATGAACTCTATTACCAACCTATATTTAGATACTTTTGCTGATTCAGTCTTTTGCCTCTGTTATAAAAAGTAGATGAGGAACTTCTTATTTATATTTCAATATGTCATCTTTTAAGTTGATTTTCTCAATTTCTTTTCTTAAATTTCTGGAGCAGTCTCTGGTGACATTTCACTGCTTAAAGCACTTAAAATCTCCATTTATTTTGTTCCTGACGTCATGTTTCATACAGCTCAAATGTGACAACCCTAGATCCAAAAGCTAATTTCTGAAAGAGGGATGGACTTTACATATTTTGTGATTTTAAAATTAATGTTTATGAATATTTATTGAGCATGTATTATATGCAGTATGCTTTTAACATCTTTCATTTCATTGTCCTTTTCAGAAAATGATAGCCACATTTGTTCTTAAATTATTCTTACTTGTTGCTTAAATGGCAGGTCATAAAGAATTAATGGGAAGTACAGTGAGATGAAAAGTATAATGAGTACAAAGAGAAAATTAATTTTTGATGCTTTCCATTTTGAAATTCCGTAGAAGCAGTGTGTCACTGTGTTCAATCATTTTTCTTCTAAAATGTCTCTTCGATTTTCCTTTTCTCCCCAATTCTGTCTGCTAAGACAGAAGCCTAGTCTTTCCCCACTTCATACTTGAGATACTGCAATGGCTCTTGAAATACTCCAACAGCCTTTTAACTAGTTAGCCTGCCCCTATTCATTCCTTCTCTTATGCACCGTGTCACTGTAATAATCTTTCTGAAATACTGCTGTTGTCACTCTTCAGCTCAAGAAACTCCTATATCCTATTGCCTTCGGCATGAAGACCAAATTCTCCTACCTGGCATCAAAGTTAACATAATTTGGTGCCACTGTACTAGCAAGACTTTATCTTCTACTTTTCCCCTACCCGCATGCTCTGTCCCTGCGAGACTGGTCAACTCACTTCCATCCCAACACATTCTGCTTCTTGGTAAGCATGCTTTGCAAGTATGATCACATTTCTCAGAATGGTTCTTGTCCTCCCCTGCACCTAGCCTTCCATTAATCTACTCTGTAAAGTCAAAATCGAACTTCACTTACTCTAACAGTTCTAACACATCCTGAGATTTATTCATTCTCTGAGCCTCAATAACATTATCAGAATCTCAATTACTCAATTTCTCATCAAGGAAGCACTAGAATATAACTCAGATAACATGGGTACTCATTCACTATTGAGTGTTGAAACCATTTCAACCTGCCTTACTCACTTTATATTCTAGGGATATCACAGTTACTGCTACTGTGACGGTTTGTGTTTCTTTTTCTCTGCGCTATTCAGGATGCCCCTGGGAAGCAAACAACTGTTTTTCTTTTACTTTCCATTCTCAGTGCATCTGGAATCACACCTGACACGTAGTGATTTCTCAATGCGTGTGTGAAGATTCAAAAACTGCCATGAAAACCTTCTGATTCATGGATCATCTGTAAAATAGAAATAATTATACCTTCCCTACTTAGCTCACAAGATCTTATCAAGTAGAGAATAATGTGGGAAAATGCCTTGTAATTATAAGCAATATAGAAATATTACATGACTGATTTTCTCTGTATATAATAATATTTTACTTTTTAAAAAAGATTGTACTTATTTATTTTTTAGAGAGAGGTGAAGGGAAGGAGAAAGAGAGGGAAGGAAACATTAATGTGTGGTTGCCACTCATTTGCCCCCAACTGGGGGCATGGCCCGCAACCCCGGCACGTGCCCTGACTGGGAATTGAACCAGCAACCCTTTGGTTTGCAGGCTCTCACTCAATCCACTGAGCTACACTAACCAGGGCTAATATTTTACTTTTACGCTCTTTGAAACTAGAAACTATCTTATATGTACACACTCGGCTGCTAACATACTATTTACTCATGACATAACTTTAGGGAAATTCACACAGATTTGTTGATTATTTATAAATAATATAATAATGAAATTCACCTATTTTTACATTATTAGTCTGTCTCCTATTCTTCGTGATGCCTAAAACTCTTCATGGTGACTGGAGAAATCTTGGACCGATTGATCCTATCTGAACTATTTCATGCAAGGGAGATGCATTTCTTTTGTATTTTTGGCTCTCTTCCTCACTTTAGCCTCCTGAAACAAAGTTGACTCCTCAAGACCGAACCAACTGATGCCCCACCTTTAAATAAAAGACTTTAGTTTTAAGGGTAGGGTAGGCAATTCACCCAAGCTATGGTCCAATAGCAACAATTAATAGCACGCCTTTTGGTACCTCATCCAATGTGGAAAGTAACGAGTATCCAAAACCATCGAAATAGAGGATGGGTAGTTAAACATCGCTTCTTTTACTATCCAACACAGCTGACATTTATGCCTCTTTCATGCATAGTGTTAAGTGCCGAGTTGAATGGCACAATATTGATTAGCGTAGATTGAGATAGACTAAATTTAATTCCTTTGAGAAGCAAGCTATCTTCAACAGTAACCATCATCATGAGGGCTTTTCTGAATCATTCAAGAGAGGGTATTTTTATTCAATAAAGGTTGAACTGTGTGTATGATTTACTTTGTGAAAACAGTCCATGCTACATATCTCTTTGTGTATCAAAAAGACTGTACAAAACACCATACTACAAGTTGGAAGACAAGGAAGGGGAGAAGTCCAGGGCTTTGCATTTGGCTGATTTTCTTTGTATATCTAGTTCAGATCTCTTAATGGGGGAAAAAAAAAACCTTTTCTGTCTTTTCTCCCAATTAATGTTGCCCTCCAAAACCTTTCTACCTCTTGGTTTTCTAAAGGTACATTTTGGTTTCCATTGATTTATACGGTGTATACAAGTGAATGAATAGAGAAGCAATTCCTTTTTCCTTCTTTCAACCTCATGGCAAAGTCTAAGCTTCCTGCTAGGGAAGATTGCACCGTGTGAGAGTAGCTCCTATACTGCTAGGCCCATGGAATATATCCAGAACATTGTATAGATACAGGTTAAAAATACATGCGTCTATAGATAAATAAATAAACAAGAAATATAGGCTTAGAGATAGATGTATACTATGTTGTGTTACTTAAATTATCACTAACATTGACTTGGGACTAGGGATGTCTAACATTTCAGAGAGTTCCTTGGCTGTTGGGGATAAAATAATAGTTCATCTGGCAAAATCCCATAAACTTAATTAGTTGTAGAAATATGTTATACAGATATTTTCATATATATATAATCCTAATGTTAAGTCAGCACATTTACTTAGATATCTCATGCCTCAAACATTCTGGATCAATAAGAGCTTACACTTTGCTCATTATATGTCCTCGATCAATAGTATTGATTCTAAACTTTGAAATTGTCCTTCTGACAGAACTATCTGACTTTCCACCCTTTCCATTCCTTCCTTAACAACTAACTTGAAGTTCGTTCTCCTTGTAAGGTCTGAACCTTGAACTGTCCTTACATGGCTATTGCCCTCACATCGGTCTGACCTGATTGTTCTTCTTATTCTCCTTAGTGGTCATCTCATTAATACTAGAAAATACTTGGCCTGTTTGACTATTGCTATCTGTATTCCAATAAGCCCAACTCCGAGTAGTCCTTCCGGTCCTTTTTCACTAGTTTTAGACAACTTACATTGCTGGGGAAAGTTGGTAAATGGTGCTAATTTCACTACCGATGCCTAATCCTGCTGCTCTCTCCCTACTGCTCTGAATTGGTATTTTTTTCCTCATTCAGTATTGCCACACCCAGACAAAAGACTGCAACCCTCTGTTTATATTTTAATGTAACTCCTTCTCAGGTTAAAATTCTCATCTCTCACTTCTTTGTATCAGTGCTGACTCAAAAGATCTGAGTCAACTGGTCCCTGTGCGAAGAGCTCACTTCTGTATCTGGCCTCTTGCTTTCCATTCCTCTCTCAAAGAAGAGATTAAAAAAAGAACACCATAATTCTTCCTTTTTTTGTGCTTAACCATCTATCTGGGCTTTGACATTAGCCTTTTCTTCCTTTCTTGAAAACTTGCTCCTTTAAGTAATCAGCATTTTCTGTGTTCTTCCCTTTTCTCTTGCATTTGCTCTGCCTACTAACGTACTTAAATTTTTCCTTCGGAAAAAGCCTATCCTCACACCAACAGCCTCTCAAGGTGTCACTTTGTGTTGTCCTCTTGATACTACGGCTTCTGGAAGAGCAGCTGTAGTATTTTTCCCATAACTGAATCATGTTTTCACTCTTTCAAAGTACCTTTCCCTACAAATACCTGGTGACCAGCCAGTAAGACCTTTCACAGTTATCACGTTCATTGACTTCTCTTTCATATTCGACAATTGCAATCCCCCCTGTTTCTTGAAATCTACTTACCCTTGCTTCTGCATCATATTTTTTAATTCTCTGGTCATCCTACTGGTTGTTTCTACAGAGAAAATGAGAACTGGAGTAAGTGATACTCAAATTTACTACGTTTGCAAGCTATTTTTGTTAGGTATCTTAATGAGCTTTAAGAACCATTATTTCCTCTTAGTTCTCAATGGTAACCACTCTCCAAGAGTCTGTGTTCACCTCCTACCTCTTAGCTCCCAAATCCCATATTCACCTGCTACTGGCTCCTTACTTTGACTTAAGTGTTCTAAAATGGCCAGCCATAACCAAAGCAAAACTTATCATTTCTATGGCACTTGTCTTCAAATAAATTTCCTCCTCTTAATTTTTTTAAGTTTTTATTTATAGTATAATCATTCTCTTTGTATTTCGCAACTTGAAATCTAAGAGTATTCCTTGATTTTGCTCTTCCCCTACTTTTCAACCTTGGGTTTCAAATTCTTTGTTTCTTTCCTTTTCTTTTTTGGTGACTTCCTTTTAAGCTTTCCCCTTTCCCATTCCCACTACTATTTTGTTGGATTTAGTTCTCATATTCCTTTACTTGAACTGTGGCCAAATTTCCTAAATGATGTCCCTGTACTTACTATTCTTTGTGCATAACTTAAAAATTCTTCTGTGGATTTCCCATAGGGAAAAAGCTATTTTTAAAGCTATGTTTAATTTTCTTAAAATCTGGAAGAAATATACCATTCTAGTTCATTTCCTGTTATTTGTCTAAAACATACTTTAAATCTATAGCCTGTTACTCATTTTCTTTGACCAAACCCCGTAAGTTTTTGTATCCTTTTTTCTTTTTGCTATTTTCTTCTTCTGCCTGAAATGCCTTCCTCCAAAACATCTTTCAAAATCCTGTGCTTCCTTCAGAATACATTTATATGCTAGCCTTTCAATGATGCTTAACTCCAGTCAAAAATTCTTTCTTTCTTTTAAAAATTAAGTATAATCGATATATAACATTGTATAAGTTTAAGATGTACAACATGTTGATTTAAAACATTTGTATATTGCAACATGATTGATCTGTATAGCATTAACTAACATCTCTATCATATATATAAGTATAATTTCTTTTTTGTGGTGAGGACAATTAAAATCTAGTCTCTTAGCAGCTTTGCAGTTTGTAACACTCTGTCATTTACTATAATCATCACTATGCAGTGCATTAGATTTTAGGACTTACTCATCTGCTAGTTGCCAGTCTGTACCCCAAAACAACCTCTCCCCAATTCCCTCACCCTCCAGCCCCTGGAAACCACCATTCTACCCTCTATTCCGTTCAGTTCACAACATGCTATGTGCCAACATGAGTGAAATTACCACTTGTAGAAGACTACCACATATCTCCTGTTAAATAATTTCCCTGCATCTCAAGCCCTGGTGTAGGCCTCATGCTATCCCTTTCATCTTCTTTCTTGTTTCAAGAAAGTCTATTGACAAGGAGATTGGAAGCCCAAGTGTCTGGTTTCTACCTGCACAGTCCTGCAGGTATGTGATGAACTGAAGCTGACCTTCAAGTGCAGCCCACTCTTAGTGAAACTACCTACTTCTCCGTCATGTCAAGGGTGGGCTTAAAAGGTTTTCTGGACTAATAGATTAAATTACTCTTTAAGGCCAAAGGGCTGTGGTATGAAATTACAGCTGATGAAAGGAAGAAATAAATTATTAAGAGGATATGAAGGCAATAAATCTTCCTTTACAAGCAACACATGAAGTGCTATTTTATTGCTGAGAGTGAAATATTACTGTCACGTTTTCCTGAAGGGGCAATGGCACCTAACCCAGAACTCCCCATAATGCTAGAAATGTGACAGCTAGTGTGCATTGGTCCACTACTGCCCATTTAGGTGAAATGTCCTTAATGGTGCACCTCTTGGTGTTTTTTCTCAGGCACTTAATAACTTCCCTGAGTCTAAGAAAAGTAATTGGGTAGCGTCAACAGTTTGAAAGGCCATTCTTAGAGTGCCCAACTTCATGAAAATTGTGATTTCATCAAGTAGCTCTTCTTTGGCAGTTTGCTTGATGTTGGAGAAGAAAACCAAGTTTATGAGATTCCCAAGAGCAAGAACTTGGCTTTGTTGGTCACACTATTTTTAGACCCTTGCTGGAATATAGTAAGCACGACGACAGATTTATTGAATAAATTAAGCTAGAAAAATCGATTCATAGTCAACTTTCCAGTATTCTAAGTTGGGTATGCTAACATTACAGCAATGTTTTCTGAACATTGTGTAAACTCAGCTTACGCTTTCACTACAAGGCATTGATTTGTGTTTATTTGGTAAAGTTGTAAATACTCTTCTTTGCATATCTAGTTTTCCAGTGAAGTCATCAAAGATGTGACTTGTTTAAGGCATAAAGAGTGGTTTGTGACATCATACTTTTAACTCTCCACTTTATTTAATGAATGAATGCCATTCTGGTCTTTTTTTAAATACACAAGGGGTCCCCCAGTATGGATCATCTTCTGAAGGGCGAGTCCATTATAGTACAGCCACTAGACGAGTGTTCCAGGAAGCCCCCTGTGTCAGTGCACCAATTGGTGGTGTTGAAATAGACTGCGTTTGGCTTCAGGGACTTTCTTCGTGGAGACTCAACAGTTTGCCCATTTCACAATGGGTGATTTACAAGCCTACTTGCCCACAGTGCGCTGAGTGTTGAGCAGTGTTTGACCAAAAATAGCATGATCCTGTGCCCCCTCCCCCGGACCTGAGCTTACTCAGAGCAGCCTTTCCTTGTCTCCCGGATGGAAAAAGTCCTCAAAGGGAAGCATTTTGCCGATGTGGAAGAGGGGAAACAAAAAATGGCAGAGGCACTAAAAGGCATCAAAATTGACAAGTTCAAAAAGTTTTTCGAGCAGTGGACAAGAACATCTCGATAAGTGTGTTGCATCAAATGGAAGGTACTTTGAAGGTGACTGAGGTCTAAACATGGAACAATAAGTGCACAATTTTTATAAGTAAATTCCATGCTTTTGGGCCCCCCCTCATAAATTAGTTCTGTTTTCAAAGTGGTGGACACTAGAAGGTAAGGCAAGTTAGAAATCACATTATTATTCACCATTTAAAAAGCAACAGAGCAACATTAAATTGTCAATACTTTCAGATGGGCTAAAAATTAAAATAATTCAATTTTCTTAAGAAAGTATTTGTTACAAAGTGCTATGAAATATGCTCATTTTTATTCTAATTGTGACATTTGAAATATCAGGATCAATTCATATATTTGTGTGTACAGACATGAAAATGTTTTAATATTCTTCAGGCTAGATTAAAAATACCAAGTGGAATACAGTTCACTGCTGAACATTCACAAAACCATCTTTTCTGCTCTGAGACTCTCAGAATAAGATCTAAAAGCTTTTCTGTATGATGGTTTGACTCCCCAAAAAGTTAGGAAAAAGTTATAAAGTCTGGACAATATTTAAATAAAAACCTCTGTCATTGAATATGTACTCAAGATTCGGTAGTTCCCAAATGTCAATCTTAGGACTGGTTAGTTCCAAATTACCTGAGAAATTTTAAAAAATACCAGTTCATGTGCCCCACATTCTGAAAATACCCAGTGTAGGACCCTAGAAACTGTGTTTTTAAAAGCTATGCAGAACGGTTCTTGTGCACTGGTAAGATTTGAAATCCCTGCTCTATTTTCTAACTTGACAGAAATCAGTTGCAGTAAATGTAAGAAGGTAAAAACAAACAAACAAAAAAATTCCCACCAAACCGCAGTTCACTATCCCACGCTTCCAATTTTTTGCACTTGCTTCTTGGCATTCACTTCCCGGGCTGACATCTCAGAAATACTCACTATTATCATTTCTCATCGTGTGACGGAAGCAGAAGCCTGCTCCCTAGATGAGCTCAACGAAAATGCACCTAGGAAATATGTTAGAATCTGATTTCCATAAATCAATACCCTAGAGTACAGTTTGAATGCTGTAAGTTTTCTGCCAAACGGACACCTCACCCTCCTGTATGCCATTTGCGCAGTTTAGTCTTGGGTTGAAAGTTGTTCCAGAACAGTCGATGTTAACAAAGAGTGCATTCCAGCGGATGGAGGCTGGCCAGCCTGGCTGGCAGAGTGAGATCTGGCTGGGCGATGGAAGCCTGGGGAAGAGGGTTGGAGTGGATGGAGATGCTTGGGGTGAGGGTGGGGGACACAGAAAAAGCAGCAGGAGCGTGGAGATGCATGCTGGTGTGAGACAGACCGAGGTCCCTGCTGCTTTGCATGGTTTCTGTACTGCATTACAGAGGAATCTCTTCTGTGCTTCATTACAAATGAAGAGGCTTATAATGTAACGTTTATTTGGAAATTCAACGGTAATTTATTGAATAGTTGCAGCAGATAGACAAGCACATATACAACTAATTAAAAAACAAGGAAGGGTGTAATTTTTAAAAGGCTGCATTTCTGATGTGTGCAATTGAAGATTTTATGTAGGAGGAAGCATTTGAGCTGAACGGGTGAAATTTTGACAGTTTGAATGTAGGAGAGGGGCAAGAAGCAAAGAAGTGGAAACACGGACATTGCTGCAAGAAAAAAGATGAGTGGTCTTGTATGCCGAAAGTGAATCGTGGTTTGGTAGGGTCATGATGTGAAAAATAAGGCCAGAGAGAGGGAGTCACGGCTCAGGCTAACATGTTGCATTTCATTCTGTGGACCATGATGAACCATGTGAAATGTTTGGTAAGAAAATGCCATAATCTGATGTGTGCTGGAGGAAAACCTGAGAAAGGGTCCACAAAACAGTTCAAAATCAAATACAGCAGCCTGCATTAGACAGCTGACAGCAAACCAGCCAGAGTCAACCAAAAAACACATGTTAGTGCCTGTGCGTCAGCACTGGAGAAAGAGCTGAATGAGGGCTGGACTGAGACACAGACATAATGAACAGAAAAAATGGAACTAATTGGAAAGGCATTGCAGAGATAAAAGGAAATGTCTTTCTTTTTTAAACAACTTTATTGAGATATAATTTCATACCGTAAAGTTCATCCACTTAAAGTGTGCAATTCAATGGCTTTTAGTATTTCGACAGAGTTGTACATCCATCGCCATAATCTAATTTTAGAACATTTGAATTGTCCAAAAAAGAAACCTTGTAGCCCTTAGTAGTCACTCTACCTCCCCCGCCCCTACTACCAGAATAAACAACTGCTAATGAATCCGTCATTTGTCTCGCTGTATTTTCTATTGAACTCTAAGTTCAATAGAAATACTCTAAGGCCCTAGGGGAAAGAGTTGGTTTTTAATTAATACATAATACCTAATGACAAACATTTGTGTAAAACAACATTTTTGAGCTCACTACCTTTCTCTTAACTTCCATCACCCCGCTCCCCTCCCAAGTGCCCGCGCACAGGTATATCTAGGAAATGATACTCTTACCTTTTACTTCCGTTGTCCTTGTAGAGGTGAGAAGCCCCAGATACATTGCAGAGACCAGGAGAAACAAGTAACCCAGCAGAATCAATAATAATCTGTGCTTGTGGGAATGACGTGATACCAGGAGCAGAAAGCTCCTCTGACTTTTCCCACTGGAGCTGCACCCTTGAGTTCTGTGAGGAGACAATGTCGCCCTGTCGTTGGCCAGGGCTGGCTCTGGGGACCCTAGGTCCACATCAGACTGTGAGACACTCCAGAATGAGGTCTAGACGACTCACCCCAGACGCTATGCCTGGAATAAAGTGAAAGTCTGCCTTCAAGAATGTGAAAGATTTTTTATAAGATTCTGCCAAAATCCCCAGCTGAAATTGAATATCCAAAGGATTTGCGCTAGTTAATCCTCCTCTCTTCCCAAGAAGGTGCAGCTTCTCAGGGACTGTCTTCCCTTTCCTAATTCTCGCTTGATCCTAAGATTTTATGGAGCTCCATAAACCTGGAAATATCTGTGTAGTTTGTGATCATAATGATTTTGAGGTAGCAAGAACAACATTATAGACACTATTTTTACAAATGAGGAAATTCCGTAAGTGATTCACAGAGTAGCTACCATATTCCGTATGAATTGATGAGGTAACTTAAGCTTCCTTCAGTCCTCAAAGATTATATTTCCAGGATTGTTTTGAGAATTAAAAATAAGGCAATGAATAGAAACTTAGTTTGGAAATGCTTAAGTGATACATGGTGGAAATTGGTGTTTCTGTACTAACTGGTCCAGATTGCCTGGGGCGGGCAAGAGAATTCATACTTGGTACTTTGAACGTTCCTGGAGCCCGAAGCTTTCTTCTACAAGGAGCATCACACATCTGACCGGGCCGTGGGTGTCTGTCAGCTGGGATGGCTCCTTCTAAGTCACACCACCAGCACGTTAGAGCCATTTCGGTCATTTGACACTCGGCTGCAGATTTCCTCCAGCTGAGGAAGGGGACGCGATCCTAACGTCACCCTTCCTGTTCCCTGTGTGAGCAGCGAGCTGTCATTCCCTAAGGCCCTGTGTGTGCACAGTCCTCTTCTCTGTTGCAGAGTTGAAGGGTTTCGAAGAAGAGGATTTTGTATGTTTTTGCTTTACTATCTGATTTCTAACAGCCGTCGGCAATAAATGATTTCATATTCACTGACCTTTTATAACTATTAGTTGGTGAAAATACCTCTTTTGATGTTTAAATGGCTTGCAAGGGGCATTTAACTATGGCAACTCCTAAATTTACTCATTTCAGGCCCCTCCAAAAACGCGTACCCAGTAACTGTTTAACCTCTTCCCAGGGTTTGGAAGCCTCGCTGCCAAGAGCATTGAGTCATATTCCCAAGGGAACAACCGATTTGCAGAAGAGCAGGTTTTTAAAGAATGTTATATTTTATTTTGTTTCTTGCTTGCCTCCTCAATATGGTGTCTTTGTAAAGCAATACGCACTCTTTATATTTTCCCTATGGATTTATTTACTTATTTCTTTGATACCCGAAATTCCCTTTCCATTTACTTTGTCAACACAAATCTTCTGCTCTCTCCCAGATCCATATTAAGATACCTAAGAGAAGTTCTCTTCTGATCAGCCATATGCCAAATTAAACATGTTGTCTTTGCTTTGGGGCTGTCTTTAAGAAATCAGAATTTTGGACATGAAGAGATTCGGATGTTTTTTTTTTTCTGTTATAAACCAGAGCAGTGCTGATGTAATCATGTGTCTCAGATTTTAAGTAAAATAGCACAGCTTTTTATTCCCTACAGTTGATTAAAAAGAAATATTAAAAGAAATGATAGTTTACATGTTTGAGTATCCTGAAGTATTTGCATTTTAGGTAATTTGTTAAAGAACTAAAGAACAAAATTTACTAATCAGAAAGGGGTAATACACGAGCTATTCATTTTATAATAAGCATGTAAGCACAAATTTAATTCAAATTTATTCTTTAGTCTTAGTTCACTCACAAAATGGAAACTCAAGCTTAGTCGCATGTGTTTAGGAATAAACCAAGGACTAGGAAAATATTTTTAAAAAAGAGAGTATCCCCAGCTTAAAGAGAATTTTTACTCTCTAATTCCAGGTGGTCTGGCCAACTCTCATGTTCAGGAAGAGGTGGAAATAGGAACTGAAATCAAAAGCAATAGCATCTTAATGCATTTAGTAAAACACTGAAATTGTCAAAATTCAGTAATGGTGGTGTCACAGGGACAGAGAGTCTGCCTGCCAATAAAATCAGCTATTACCTAGATGACAAGTTTCCCAAAAGTCGTATTTTATACTTGTTCAACAATATTTCCCAACAACAGAACATCTGCTCACATACTTCAAAATGCAGTTATTTGCTGGTTGTTTATCTGTCATGCATCCATAACTCTTAGTGAAAATAAAAACACATTTGGGTGTCTTTTAGCCTTTGATACATAAGGCCTTGTCTCTCTCTCTCTCTCTCTCTCTCTCTCTCTCTCACACACACACACACACACACACACTCACACAGACTCATAGCAAGAAAAGGCCATTATCCTCAAAAGGTTAAAGCTAAAGTTAACATATCCATATAAACGTAAGTATCTGTTCTGCTTTGACCCACTTTGCTCAAAACTTACAGGTAAGTATTAGTCATGTAATAAAACCACAACTATTTTAAATAAATTTTTAAATAATATGCTAACGATACATTTCTTTCTTCTATTGTCATCTTAGAAAGTCATTAGTATTAATTTTTAAGGCTTCGTGGGCTTTCTTTATCTTTTTTTACAAAGTATTAAACGTACTGTGACTGGTTATGCACTTCAATGCTCAGAAATATTTATCAGAGCATCAAGGTCAGCCTGGCAAGGGAACGCACAGAACATCCGTCCTTGACCCTTTCTGGTTGACTGTCTTCATGAATGGCTCAGGCAAGGAGAGCCGTGGCAGGCTTGGGCCATTAACAGTTGACAGAAATAGAAGTTGAGGATCAGTATTTAAAAGATTCCCAGACTTAACAGCATGTCATATCTAACTAGAAAGAAAATATAACAGGGATAAAATGTTTGGCACTGTTCTTAGGTCCAAAACCTAAGATCTATAAACATAGATCTATTAGAGATCTATGTTTAACTTCTACCATTAGAGATTCATTTTTGTGGCAAGCGGACTCAGCTCTCCACGATCCACCTCTCTTGGTATTCATGCTTTGTATAATTCCTTTCCCTTGGTATCAATGGGACTGATGATTTGCTTCTAATTGAAGGATTTGGCAACATGATGGGACGTTACCCGTGTGATTACATTCTACCATATAACTATCTCGCAAGCTGACTAGCCCTACGGACTCTTAGCGGGCTTGATGAAGTAGGTGGCCATGTGGCAAGGAATTGTAGGTGAATGCTAAGAAGTGTGGACAGTCTCTAGAAACTGAAGGTGGCTTCAGTACTACAGCCAGTGAGAAGCTGGGGCCTTCAGCCCTACGAATGCAAGGAAGGGTAT
>PVKM010025804.1:0-19703 GCA_004027735.1 Carollia perspicillata | reverse complement strand
AGTCATTTTCAGTTTTCCCTGTATAATCTCCAATCCAACCAGTGGAGATTTAATATCTTCATTAGCCTATCCTCTTAAAGTTGAGTACAATCATGACCTGCATTGCCCTTGTTTCATTCCACAGTTTTAGTTACATGCAGATTTTCCTGCACAGGAGGCCTGTGCCCTAACCCCTGCTTGTTCAAAGATCAACTGTACATTCACATATCCAGTCACTATGTCAGAGCATCCTCATACAGTCTAGCCGGGCAGGCTGAGAGAGCATCTTGGACATTTGCCACAAAGCAATGTTTCCTTCCACTGTGAACAGATAGACACAGCAAACTATTCCTATGAGTCAAGTGATGGTATAGCTTAGGCCATTCCATTTTCAAGAAACAATTCATATAATTCATAACAGGGGGAAAGAATGAAATAAAGCATAATATTTCTTCAATGTTTCCTTCTTTTACTGTCAAGGGGAAAATTTTGTTTGCCTGCAACTCTGTAATATCTCCGTTAACAAATAGAATTCCACTTCTTCATGCACCAGTTTTTTTTTTAAAGGAAAATATGTAACTAGACATCACTGTTGCTATTTTGGAAATAAAAGAAGAGAGCAAGTCACTGAAAAGGAAAGAACAGGGACAGGGGCATGTCCTTTGACTTTGAATGTGGATGGTTTGCTTGGGTTCTGGTAATTGTATAAAAGAACTACCTGAAAGAGGTCTGAAAAAGTGGTAGGTAATATTTGATCATTACTTAATGTTATTGTAAATAGAAAATAAAGGGACTTTGCTGAAAAGTTGCTTAAACGGATGTCTGTTGCATGAATGAGTGAAACTCCAATTCAGTGCCTTATTAAAAACTAAATAATTGGAGGCTTCATCAGGACAAGAAATTCTTCCCTGATCTTAGAAAAAATCCTAAAACATACTCTGTGCTAATTAAGTGTATTTATTGCACATTCCTTTCAACAATACTGTTTATCATCTTTCAGTAGTTTTAGCCAAACAAATTGCATGCTACTATGTTTTGGAAATTTACACGACTTCCTTATATTTGTACAGCATAATCAGTTTCATCTCTAGGTAGTTAATCATTAGTAACTTTGCCGCAGAGTATTTCTGAGGACATTTACAATCACTAATAAGGTAAAACCACTTGCTCTTTTTTCATAAAATCTATGAAATGCTCTCCTAGTGTTGCACACTTTGGAGAAATTAAAGTCCAAATAGCCACAGACAAAATCTTAATCTCAACATTATTGGATTTATATGCTAATTTTTCTGTACACGCATATGATGTTGTTAGTGTAGGAAAATCACAGAAGTGACATTTTACTTGTTTTGCTGACAATTGACCAATGATGAATGATCACTCGGATGACCTCAGTGTAAGCACAACACACATGCTTCTAATATAAGACCTTTAGTGGCTTCCCAGTTACTTCCTGATTAAAGTCCTCTGGCAAGAAACAATAGCTTCATAAGCCAGTATAGATCCTTTCTTATTTATCATTTTATATACTTTACATTATAGCTACAGAGGACTAATCATAATTTTACAAATAACCCCAGGGTTTCTAACTGTATCATTGCTTACACTACTTTACCACTTAGAATTTCTTTTTGCACCCATAAAGAGATAACTCTTCCTTCAAGTTTTTCTCAAATTCCACCTCCTGAGTGATAAAGCAAGACCTAAACTATCCCTAATGTGAATGCCCACAGAATTTTGTTGGCATTTCTATTAATTAGAGATCCATAATGCTTTCTGTTAATAGTCATTTTTGAAAGGCAAAATATAGTTTTATTTCTTTTCTTTTATCTTTATGTTATTTTTTATGTATACTATCTTTTAGTCCCCTTTATGCCCCTCCCCCCAGTCATCACTACACTGTTGTCCATGTCCATGAGTCCTTTGTCCTTTTTGCTCAATCCAACTACCCCTAACCTCTCCACCCCACTAGCTGTCATCCTGCTCTCCATCTATGAGTCTGTCTCTGTTTTCCTTGTTAGTTCAGTTTGTTCATTCGCTTCCACATGTGAGTGAAATCATATGGTATTTGTCTTTCTCTGACTGGCTTATTTCACTTTAGCATAATGTTCTCCAGGTCCATCCATACTGTCACAAAGGACAATTTTTCTTTTTTACAGCTGAATAGTATTCCATTGTGTAAATATCCCATAGTTGTTTTATCCACTCAACTACTGATGGACACTTGGGCTGCTTTCATGTCTTGGCAATTGTAAATAAAGCTGCAATGAACATTGAGGAGCTTATGTTATTTTGAATTTAGCGTTTTGGTTTCCTTGGAATATATTCCCAGAAGTGGGATCACTGGGTCAAAAGGTAGAGACATTTTCAGTTTTTGAGGTGCCTCCATACTGCTTTCCATAGTGGCTGCACCGATCTTCATTCTTGCCAACAGTGCAAAAGTGTTCCCCTTTTGCCACATGCTCACCAGCATTTGTTATTGCTGACTTGTTGACGATAGACATTCTGACAGGTGTGAGATGATATCTCACTATTTAGATGAGATATATAGATGGTATCTCTGATGATTGGTGATCATGAGCACATTTTCATATATCTATTGGTCATCCGTATGTCCTCTTTGGAGAGGTGTTTATTCAGGTCCTTTGACCATTTTTTAATTGGGTTATTTTTGTTGTTGGTTTTAGTGTTGTGTTTTGTAAGTACTTTGTAAACATTGGATATTGATTCCTTATCAGATTATCAGCAAGTATGTTCTATTCTGTGGTTTGTCTTTTTATTTTGTTGATGATTTCTTTCGCTGTGCAGAAATTTTTAGTTTGATATAGTACTATTTGTTTATTTTGTCTTTCATTCTCCTTGTCTGGGAATTTTTTTTATATCTGATAAAAAATTGCTATTTTTAATCTGATAAAAATTTTAACAACCTTAATAACATGCTTTAACATCATGTTTCTTTAGTAACATGTTTTCTGTAGAATTTTTCTGTTTTTTTCCTCCTTTGAATTATATATACATACTGAGTTACCAAAATCCATTAAGTAAGGCTAAATTATCATTTTTTACCTAAAATGTTTATACATTGGTTATTAATACCTGAAACTACATTTAGCAAATAGGAAAAGTGAAAATAAAAAGTAACTCCCATGGGAGCTGTGATAGTCAAATTTTTGCTAGAAAATCTGAATTATGTAATAAAATGTCAAGGAATTTCTAGATGCTTCTGACCTGAAAAGGTGAATATAAAAAGACAAAAGCATAGAACTATCTTTCAGAAGAAAATCTTCAATTGCTTGAGTTAATAAGCATAAAAGGTCTCTTACCAACCTTTTCTCTTAAGATTCTTATTTACATTTTCTATTTCAACTTAACCTTTTTTAAGGGATATATTCTATAAAAATATGCTTGAATCTTTCTCTTCATGTCATATTTAAAGTAAAAATAAGAAACTAAATTTTAGTAGACTGTTCTAAAACTATACTTTAGTTAACTTTGTTTTAAAAACTAGAAATTTTTGTAGTTTGTATCTTACATTGTTAAAATTTCTGGTATTTATTTGAATTACTTATTTCATATTACTATCTAATTTTATTATATAATTTAAATTATATGCTTGGATATTTTGCAGATTGTTATATTTTCTTTGTCTATCTTGTATTTACCTAAAAATATTGAGAGTTCTTCCATTTTAATAATTGTTTGTGTTGATCTTGTAGCCAATGGGGAAATGTTACATCAAGGTACTATGTAACCCAAAACTAGTTATGGAACCTGTGACCAAAATAAATTGTAATAATTAAGTAATTTGCAAACATTCATTTAATACCTACATATCTACCAAGCAAACCAACTCTCTTGGATTCCTCTTGGACCCATCTCTTAAACGGCAGTATTACCTGAGTTTCCTTGATACACAGTTTCCATCACTCCACACATAATCTTCCTCATACTTTCATGGTTTGTTCTCTCAGGTGAAAAGTGCCGTTGCTTTCATCCTTCTGTAAACCTCTGTGGCCCAGGGGTGTCCAAGCCATGCCCCACAGGCTGCACACAGCCCAGGATGGCTAGGAATGCACCCCTCCCCCCGCAAAGAACTGTAAATTTACTTGAAACTTTTTTATGCTCATCAGTTTTCATCAGTGTTTGTGCATTTAATGTGCAGCCCAATACAACTCTTCTTCTTCCACTGTGGCCCAGAGATGCCACAAGGTTGGACATCCCTGTACCCTTTTTATGTGAAGCCACAGGAACCACGAGTACTCTGGTCTGCACTGTGCAAGCTTCTTACAGACAGTGTGGTGCGAGACTACTCTCACATGCCTTCCAGGCTGTTGACACCAGACTGGTGTTTGCCCTGCTGTTGTGGGCAGGAGGATCCAGCAGGCTTTCTACCATTAGAAATCTCTAGATATGAAACTGTAGTCTTGTGTTCAAGTACACCTGAAATATTCTCCCCTAGGCCTTCTCTCCTTGACTATTTTAAAAGAGGCACAAAGGAAATACATCTTCCATAGGTCAATATTCAGCCAAAAAGGAAGTTGTGATCTCTCCTTCTTGTGAGTATCCCAAATGTTAAACTAGTGATTCTCTTCAAGTCCCCATCACATACCTTCGCATCAGAGAGAAGGAAGAAATGGCAGAGACTAAGTTGTGTTCATGATGCTACATTTCTCCAAAGGCCTAATTTCTTTGTAGTCCTGCTTTTAGTTTAACTGACTGGGTGAGGATGAAAAGGAAGATTTTATCCTATTCCCATGTAGCCCAGAAAACACTCAGTGCTTGAAATGTAGGAATAGTTAGGCTTTTTATCATCAGATTGTAGCCTTCACTGAAATTTTGGTACTAGAGGAAAAATCCACTCACCTGTTATTACAGATAAGACCACCATCTTCCACACGTGTTCAGGATCCTTAGGGCCACCAGTACCTGACTCCTCATTACCTTGTCAATTTAGGCTCAGGGCTATAGTTATGCTTCCTAGAAGTGTGTTTTATTAGTATTTACTGTAGGTGCTTTTGGTAGCTTCTACTACTTTCAAACTAGCATGATTATAGTCATCAAAGATATCTGAAAAGACAAAGATAAAGCTTGGAGAGTGCTGCCAAAACAGGCTTAGCTTTCTTGCAGATTCCAGAATTTTGAGCCCAGCCAGTTCTTACTGGCCACAGTCTCCCTAGCAGTAGCATTTAACAGCCATGCATATTCCTAAGAAGATGCCTTATTCCTCAATTCAAAAGCTTCTGGTTATAAATATTTCAATCGTAGCAAAGACTTTAATGCTTTATTACCTCATAAATGTTGACTGTCCTCCCTACTTTCTTTCCTTCCTCCCTTCTTTATTTTATAAAACTGACTTCTTTGTTTTGCAGAAAATTTGGTGCCCAAGTTGTAAAAATCTCCTCTGTGGCTTTTATTTTGTAATTACATGGTTCATGGAGCAGAGAAAGTGAAGTTAGAAAATGGAAGAATTGTGAAGACCTTGTTTAAGATACTTAACTGAATATGGATTATAAAATGAAGCCTAGAAAAAAAACACCTCTGGTACATTTATCTTATGTTCTGAGTGGTGGTTCTGATGGTGGGGAATTCCCTTGCTAAACTGTTCAAAATTTATTCTCCACTCATTATATTCTAAACATTACACAGACTTTACTAATGATGTTAACATTGCTTATTAGAATTTAATATGCCTAACCAATGAATTGTAAAATCCAGAACAAAATAATCATTTATGGGCTGAGAGATAGAGAAGGGACAGTAATAAAACATTACTGGGATTAGAGCTAAGAAAACCATGACATCACTTTATTTTCTAATTTTAAAAAAAATTATTGTTGTTCACTTACAGTTGTCCCACCTTTTCCATTGCTCCCATTGCTCACTCATAACCCATGCCCCCAACTCCAACAGTCAATCCACTGCATTGTCCACACCCATGAGTCCTCTGTTCGTGTTCCTTTGCTTGCCCCTTCTACTTCTTTTCCCCATTATCCCCCTTCCCCCATCTGACCACTGTCAGTTTGTTCTTTATTCCCAAGTCTCTGGTCATATTTTGCTCATTTGTTTGTTTGGTTGATTAGGTTCCACTTATAGGTGAGATCATACGGAATTTGTCTTTTACCGCCTACTTTATTTCACTTAGCATTATGCTCCCCAGTTGCATCCATGCCATAACATCATTTTGTATGATGAGATGACAGGCAGAAACAAAAAGAGTGAGAGGGCAAGCCAGAAAAATGTAGAAAGCACTAGAGAGCAAGAAATTGTTGGGAAAACACAGTACAATGGAGGAAATGCAAGTGGTAAAATAGTAAATGTAGGTGAGAATTTTCTGAGTGGAATAAGAAAGGTAAAAAATATCAAAATGTGAAGGAAACAATAAACAAAAAAAAAACCCAAATAGTATAAAGAGTAGAGAGAAAAATAGAAAAGAAAAAAGAAAGAATGAAATACTGAATTTATCAAATCAAAGGTGTTTTAATCAGATACAAATGGAAAAAGGATATCATGGCCAATCCTTTTTATTTTAGTTCATATCAAAGCAAAATGTTTTGCTGCACCTGAAGCCATTTCACATGGGGAAAACAAACAGAATGCGCCCTTGCTGCGCGTGACTCATTTGGCTGGAGCATTATCTAGGTTGTGAGTCTGATCCCCAATCTGGGCACATACCTAAGTCTCTGGTTTAATCCCCATTCAGAGCACCAACAGGAGGCAACCAATGGATGTATCTCTCATATAAATGTCTGTCTGTCTCTCTCTCTCTCTCTAAAAATCAATACACATATTCTTGGATAAGCATTAAAAATAAAATATAAATAAAAAATGCAAACTATTCAAATTATGCTTTCTCTGATGAAAAAAAATTGTGTTCATCTTTTCTAATTCCCCAATATTTTGTTTGCATGTGGGTTGAATGTATGTGGGTGTGTATGTGTGTGTGTGTGTGTCTATTTATGGATTCAAGACTGTGTCCACCAGTAATATTCAGTGATATCTTTATAGCTGACAAAATGAATATTTATCTGGAATTTTCTCAGGGAATTAACATAGAAAAAGGAGAAGAAATTAATATTCATCTCAACTACACAAGATGAAGTTTTGAAAAGAGAGGCCTGCCTGATTTCAAACAATTAAATGATTAATTAAGTTTCCCAGTAGAGTGAAGACACTGCTATTAAAATTAAAAATTGTTTCATCAAGGAATAGCTATTTGTAACCTCTAAATGCAAATAACTAAATGCAAAAAGAAATCAGGGGAGAAAATAGCCCACAAGAGAAAAATAGAAAGCATTTATTTTAGAGGTGGCTGAGATCTACAGCTTAACTTATTTCACAAATACAATATAAGACATCTATATAATGATAGGAGCAAAGCAAGTTTCAAATAGCAAAAGTGTTTTAGAGGTTTTATGATTAGTTAGATGGTGCATTTCAGTTTTCTGCTATGTAATTAACACTTTCTAATGACTTAAGATCAATGTGATTAATAGGCCATTCTCTCTGCAAATTTGTTTTCTGTCCTGCAGGAGGAAATACTAAGCTTCAGAGATGAAAACAATAATTAAGGCAAGAACAATGAGTATACCAAGAATGAAAGCAAAATCTGTCCAAAGACCTCCAGAGCAACTCCAAGAGCAGCCCAGCTCTCTTTCTGGGTGTTGCCTCTGACAAGAAACAGGGGAGAAAAGCTTTACCCACACTCACTGGAGACTTTAATTTATTTTAACAGAAGCGCACCCAAGACCACTGATTTGTAAATGTGCCCAGAGCTGAGCCCTTAGCAGTATTTCCAAATAAGAATGCATCACTTTCCTCTTTGCCAAATCTATTTATTATTGAATTCCCACAGTGTACTCAACCTTCTGGCCTCAGGAAAGAGTTTTTTAAGCATTAGAAAGAATCCCAGTTACCTGTCTTAGCATTAGAAATTGTAAGAAAGGTAAATACACACATGCAAACACAAAAGCTTATACTGTCCAGGAAAATACTTGTAGAATCAAATGCCTTCCTCCTGGTGCTCCTGCAGCAATGGATGATGTTAGTGGAAATGCACTGTGCCTGGCAGCAGGATTTGGGAAGAAAGGGGATGCAACTTTGGATTCTGCCTCACAGACACTGGGGTCCTATGAGTTACCAAATGTGGGTTGAGATGAGGAAAGGCAATTGCCCAAATCCTTTGCTTTGGCTTCCACAAGAACCAGATGCCACAGCCACACGATAGGACTGCCTGTTCTCATTCACCAAGTAGGAATGGCTGTTGGGCAGAAGGAAGAACCATGACAACTGATTAGTTTCAGGAAATGAGTTCATGCCTGTTAGCTCAGTGTAGATCTGTCCATTGAATCTCACACTAACTTTGTTAGTTTTCTCCTGTCTCTAAATATATCACTGATGCAACAGAAGTTTTTTAAAAATGCTATCAATGCAAAGGAAATTAACAAAGTAAAGCAAAGTATTGGTTTGAATAAGTCATACAATTCATTCACAAACACTTGAAAAGTGAAGAAATACCAGGCCAAGGCAAGCAGCTCAGAAACCCAGCCTCAGTGTTCCTTTGACACCGGTTCTGAAATCGGGGCCCAGATACAGTGCAGGAATACCTCATATTGTAGGCTAGGTTGTGTTTCTACATGTTCATATGGCAAAGTCCTAAACCTCAGCATCTAAAAATGAGACTGATAGTGTCTTTGAAGAGGAAATTAAGGTAAAAGAATGCCATTAGTGCTGGGAATGTGTGTTAGTGGATAAAAAATTACTAATAGAGAACATCAGGGATAAGGTGCAGGTTGGGGGTGAGATTCTGGCTAAACCAACCTAATGGGATTCATGCTGAAGGTAGGCAAGGGTGATGAGATACCACCTAGGGGACAATAGAAAATGAGAAACTTCATCAGATATTCAAGGTGAACAGATATGAAGGTTGGGGTATTCTGGCTAAACTGATTTAGCAAGATTCAGAATTCTTGATGAAATTGAATAATGTAAAGATGAAAACAAAAGCCCAAAAGTCACAATCTCATTGTAAAGAAAGTTGAGGAACTTAAGTCGAGTTTGACCAAAGGGACGATCTTTGTTGGCCCTAATCTAATGTGACTGGTGTCCTTATAAGAAGAGATGAAGTTAATAAGAACAGTGACAGAGGGAAGACCAGGTGAGGACACAGCAAGAATCCTGATCATCGACAAGCCAAGGAGAAAGGCCTAAGAAGAAACTAACTCTGCCGATACCTACTTCTTGGACTTCCAGCCTTCAAAACTGTGAGAAGATAAATTTTTGTGGTTTAAGCTCTGTTATGGCAATCCTAACAAGCTAATACACCTTGTAATGCCCAACTCCATGTGGAAACTACACATCTGCAAGTTCTTGTTCAATATCTTTCTTCGAAACGCTGTCCAGACACTACATTTCCTAGATGTTCTTTCACAATTGGGATAAAAGTTCATTCATTGGTATAATGGGTGGGGGAATACATGTAATAGGGCTAAATGTGCCACAGAGTGATTTAAGAAAAACAGACACTGCGGGAACAGGAAACATTGATTTGAAGATAGAAGGACACATTAATTTAGGTTTTAGATGTGACCCAAAACTTTGCTGTCTTCAGTTTGGGTCCATAAATTGAGCAAACTGGGCTAGATTTCATCAGTGCCTAAGGATATGTTGACTGAAGAAAACTAGAAGATTAACAAGTGGAAAGCCATGCATTTTTTTGCAGCAAATTCAGGATGAATTTACCCTCTCCATCAAGTACAATATATTCTAAAGACAGTTGAAATACCTCAGGGTTAAGAAGAAATTTAATGTCCTGTTTATGTTCATTTTTTTTTTTTTGGTTTGTTTGCTTGTTTGTTGTTGCCTGGCTGCTCCAGGACACTGATTACCAATATTTATCTCTGATATATTCCATTTTCTTCTTTCCTCTACATGTTCTCCTTAGTAGTTTTGGAGCTCTCCTCAAACGAGGTGGGAGTAACTCATGATGTGAATCACTAAAGAAAATGGAGGAATTGCATGTCTGAGTCTTCTTCCTGCCCCCTCTTTAACCTGACACCCCCATAGCATTTTGACTCAGGGCACATTTAGCATAGCACTGACTCTATAACCTTGTCTGGGCCATAGAAGTTTGATATGCATTGTTTTACTTAATCCCCTCACTTGGATGAATGGAAACATTTTAAATTCAAACACACTTTAATTCCCATCTAGGTTTTTCTTCTTTCTAGCCATGTGGGTTTGAACACATGGTATAAGTTTTCGGGGTCTCAGTATGGCAGTGAAAGTTATGTAACATAATTTAAAAAAATGCTTAGTACTGTCTTTGGTGTACGGTAAATGGGCAAACCTCAAAAGACACTAGTTATAATGCTATTGCAACGATATGATAAAGGTAATAAAGATGTATGAATGCCCTCTTCTTACTGACATAAATACTAAAGTTCAGCAGCATTATGTAACTTGTCCAAGGTCACACAAGCAGTAGATGATGATACTGGAACTTTAACCTAAGTCTGCAAGTTTAACCAATTTGCTGTATTGCCTCTGCATTCATGGTTCTTGAATGTCCACTATGGAGTATGGATGATGCTCATTCTGGAGGTACAAAGTAATGTTATAAATCTCTAAATTAAAAGAACTTATATATTGTGCTTTGTCCTCTTAAACACTGGCCACTGATGTTAAGATGTATATTACACTTTTATTCTTTACTGTAAATGGGCACAATCATTTTTTCATAAAGCTATACAATCATTTTTATATCACATTACTTATTTATTTTTGCTTTTATGAAAGGGTATGCCCTAAGGAATCATGTGAATTGACTCTTGACTTAGCACTATGCTTAATAGTACTGGGTCCCCTTTTAAGCTTTCAGAGTTCCATAACATTTCTTTTACTTTTCACAGGATGGCTTATTTACTAGATATCTTCAAGGATGCATTTGGTAGTATAAATCAACAGTGTACACAATTATTACATATTCTACTTCAGAAAGTCAGACAGCTATCTGAAAAGAATGAGAAAAAAACTTTTTCACTATTAAATATTAAAAACATAAAAATTCTAGCAATATTGCAAGAAATGAATTACAGGAAGGCAACTGAGAATTAAAACTGCAAGCCTGTCACTAACTCACCCCGAGAGAAATTGTACAGTCTCGACACACTGAACAATGGAACATAACACTATTACTTCACTCTCAAGACACAGTGAGTTAGAGAAGCTCTCACCCAAAGCTATAAAAAAGGGCCGTTGTGTCACTTTATTTTATTTTTGTTCTTTAACCAAGCATATAAAAAAATCATTACTTTATACTGAGATTCTATGACTTTTATGAACTGAAATTTAAGAAGAATTACTTTGAGTGTAATAATACTTCTGGTGCCATTTACTGATAAGAGTCTTTGTTTAGTAGTAAATTTGGGTTCATATACATAGCAAAATGCCAAACTCAGGACTGAACGGGTTTTCAGATCACTTAGGAAATACAGTAAAAACAGAATTATTCTTCAGTTGTTTTATAGGAGAATAATTTCCCCTGTATAATACAGGGGGGAAATTAGGGAGCTGTCGGGCCTAGAAAATCTAGATACTTTGTGCCTTGTGTGGATTACTCTTCCATATTTTTTTCTCATTTAAAAGGAGGCAGTAGAGCGAAAATGACATTTTTATATAAATACCATCTTGAAACTATTCAAATGTATTGACATAACAAAGTAGAGGTAAATTCCAATATTTTATCATTAGTTAACCTATGAATCTCCTCCTTAAATGACTCCTCACCAGTATATCAAGAGCCAGTGGAAAATAAAAAATATTTATACATATAAACACATACTTCCAGGTGTTCTGACTAATATCTGTGTAGGGCACAATGCAGGCACTGATGTGGGGTGGGTATTACCCCCACTGCATTACAGTCCTGGAAGGAGAAAAGATACACACCTAATAGAAGTTGATGCACAGCAGGTGGGACGGGATGTCAAAAGCTCATCCTGAGAAAGTAAGCAAAGCCACTGAGAGACATAAAAGTAACATGATGTACTTGGGAATCTCCAAATATTTTAGAATGCTGACCACTCCTTTTGTGATGTGTAGGAAAATGCTGTGGAAGGTAAAATTGAGCTGGATCATTATTATTGAGAGACAATTCTCCAGAGATCTCTAGTATTTCTGCACATCTTGCAGACAAAGGAACTAAGATAATTTGTTGCAAGCTGTTTTTTCAAGGATGTTACCAAATAGACTTGGAGCTGAGATAAGGTTTGTTCAGTGCCCAGTATAATAAAGATAGTATCTCAAGGGCAAATGTTTGGAAGATTTGCTTGCAACCCATTATAAAAGGTTGATTTGTCTACTCTGGGGTTCTTTAGATGTGATGCAAACCCACTACACATGCAACCGCCACCAGTTCCCATGTCAGCATCGGTGCCAGTGGACTGGGGACGAAGTAGAAACCACTATGCACATGAAGCCCACTGCTTTCTGTACCGTAAGTGGTTAAATTTTTTGTCTCTTTGGCCAAGAGGTCTCATGCCTTCTGCCACAATCCATGAAACTACGGAAGAATACCTTGTTAACTTATAAGTAAGGTAAAATCTCAGACTCTTCACAGTTCTTAGCAATTCTATTACCTTGAATTTTACATCTGTTCCATAAATATTTTTGAAGGGTCTTTATGATCTCATTAGTGTTCTAGGCTTTGGCAATAGAACATTTAAAGAAAAAAAAGAAAAAATCCATTCTCATTAATTTTATACTCTAATGGCATCAAATGAGGAACATAAGTGGGAACACCTCAATAAGTAAGATGTATAATATGTTACATAGTGATTAGTGCTTTAAAGTAAGGGCAATGTGTAGAGAATTTCAAGGTCATTATTTAGAAATAATGACTTGGCAATTTTAAATGGGATCTTTAGGGAAAGCCTGACTGAAAAGGTGATATTTGAATAAACACCTTGAACAGTTAAGGAAAACTTAGGAAGGTCATTTGACAGTTTCTTAGAAAACTGTTAACCATTGACCTACCATACCACCTAGCAATACAACTTCTTATTTGTCTGAGTTGAAAATTTATGTCTACATAATAGTCTATAAACACATGTTTATAATTCATAATTGTCCAAACTTGGAAGCAAAAAAGATGTCTTCCAGTAGACAAAGTGATACATCCAAGTGATGGAATATAATTGATGAAAGAAAATATACTATCAAGACACAAAAAGACATAGAGGAACCTTACCAGCATATTGGCAAGTGAAAAAGTTAATCTACTAAATTCATATACATACTATAATTCCAAGTATATGACATCCAGAAAAGGTAAAACCATAAAGAAAATAGCAAGATAAGTGGTTGTCAGGCGTTCAGGAGGAGGGACGGATGAATTTATGGAGTACAGGAGATTTTTAGGGCAGTGAAACCATTCTGTGTGACACTGTACTAATGTATTCATGCCATTATACATTTTCAAAACCAATAGAATTTATACAGAGTAACCCTAATGCGAACCTGCCGATGGTGTGTTTTAATTAAAAACATTGTGTCAATATCATTTATTAATTATAACAAATTCACCACACCAATGCAAAATGCTAAGAATTGGGGAAACCGGGGAAGGGTTAAGTAAGTATGTGAGAACTCTATACATATTCAATTCAATTTTTATATAAAGTTAAAACTGCTGTAAAAAATAAAGTCTATTTAAATCTATTCTTTGAAGTTAAGGAAAAATTAATTTTGACTACTCAGAGGGAAAAGCAAATGTAAAGACCTTGAAGCCAGGAGATTGCCAGCATGTCAACAAAGAGTAAGGAGGGCAGTGTGACTGGGAGCCAATGAGGTCGGAGCCGTTGTGGCACATTGTGCAGGCAAACGCGGAGAGCCGGCTTTCTCTCCGCCATTAAGTGATGGGGAGCCATTAAGTGTTTCTAGCAGAAGAGTGACATTAATCTGTGTTAAATTTTGAGTGGATTATATCCACTTCATTGTTGAATATATCATAGTGAAGGATAAGGGTAGATGCAGGTAAGCTAGTTAAAAGGCTAAGTTTATTGAAATCGTCCTGAAGAAAAATGTGGTGTGTTTGCACCCAAATTTTTGATCTGAGCAACTGGGAGTTCAGAGAAAAGTCTACAGAGGTGAGGAAGATGTAAAGGTGGCACTTTGGAGAGCAAGAGAAGGAACTATGTGTCGACTGTCATAAACTTGAAACACGACAGTGTTTCAATAAACTAATAAACATGACAGTGGAGACATCGAGTAGGAATGTGTACATTTGACTGTAGGAAGATAAATTAAATATATGATTAAATTCGTATTTTAGGACGATCACCTTCACAGCCAACATAGTGCAGGTTTGATTGGCGGAGGCTTTTGGAGGAGTCCTACTGAGAAGTACTGGCAGGCCTAGAAGAGCAAAGTGAGAGAAAAGCGAACAGGTATTAACAGGGGCTAAGAAAAGGGAAGTGCTAGGATTCGGTCACTGATCACATCTGAGGTATTGAAATAGAATAAGGATCCTAGAATCACTGTCGTTTTTTGACTAAGGTCACTGGGTAAATAATGACCAAACCAAGGAATTAAAGAAAGACAGAGTTGGGGGGAATGATGATGAGTTCCCTTTGAGCACACTGGACCTAAGGTTCTTGGGGGACACTAAAGTGAAGGTGAAGACAAGGGAGAAATCCAGGATGTCCTGTGGGCTCCCATACTGTGTATCTTGGTAAATGGTGATGCCTCATTAACTGAGATAGGAATACATAAGACTGATCAAGTCTGTAGGTACATGTGATGGGCTAATTTGTTAAAAAGATAGAATCTAGGTACCTAGAAATGAAATCATTCTGTATCAGGTTCAGAAGAGTATATATCAGATGAGGTTCACAAGATTATGTAATAGAAACTTCCCCCCACATGGTGCCATCAACAAGATAAAAATTCCTTTCTTTCTCATGGTAAAGGAACATGAAGGTTGATGGTCCAAGTAGAGTAAGGGAGATCACTAAGCCAAATTGGATGTATCTCAATTATGAACTGCTGTTCAGCTTTCAATGTTAAAATGTTAGAAGACAAAGAGCAAACTTGCAAACTTTCCCGTGGCAACCTAGTATGTTCAGTACAGCTGCAATTTGGACATAGCTAACCTTTTCTAGATTTCTAAGGTGAAGTTAGTGTTATCATTATTTTTTTAACAAAGAAACAGACTCAGAGAAGCTAAGCAGCCTGCTCAAAGATCAGCCAGCTAGCAAATGACAGAAACTAGTTATCTATGAATTCCACACTCTTTCTTTGTAACCTGCTTCCATTCTCTAGTTTCCTGCAGTGTGTTTGGGGGTCTGGGGACAGGTATTTCTAACAGATAAGAATAGTTGAGTATGGCTAAGGCATGGGTTATGGAGGAAAATAAATTATTGTACCAGCCCACAGAGTTCAGGGGGGGAAGAGTGGGGATGTTTTGATTGTTTATACAATGCTTTCACTTGAATATCTATTAGCAATATTTCTTTACTGGAACTTTCTATGAATTTGTCAGTGTGTCTTCTAAAGCAATTAAGGAGAAGTTAAGTTTCCAAGGTGAATGAAAATGTCGGTATGGGTGTGTACGTATACACTTTCTTATCAAATAATTTATTATTTTGTATAGGTTTTCTAGGTTTGAAAACCTAGCTTATGTATACTCACAACTTTTATAGATAGAAGTGACTTTTTCTCTCTTATAACAATACCTAAGCTGTTTATTTTTGTGGTGAGGGACAGGTAGAATAGTCATTTTCTACTGACTAGACAACTACTATTTCTATATGTGCAAAAACTACATTTTAATGCAATTTAAAAGACATTATCTAAAACTCTGAAGTATTGGTACAAGCCTAATTTATAATTCATTATTTCCATTCTTTCAAAACAACACACACTCATTGATCTTTGTTGGAATCTATAATACTTTTTCAACTACAATCACATATAGAAGCAAATATTGGCATATGATGCACTTCATGTGACAGCCATTTTTTAATGGTAGCTTTCTGTTATACAGTGTCTTATAAGAAAGAATAATAAATTATATTTATGAAAGTTGTGAGTATATATGTGTTAAGCTACAAGGTTAACAGTATACCTATGATAAGTAAAAATTATCTTAAAATGAAATTAAAATACTCTAGATATTATCTGTACTAATTGCATCAACACCATTTGAGAAGTTATCACTTAGAAATTGCCTAAAGGAAGAGTTGTTTCAGAGTAATTGTAGATACTTGAAAAAAACAATGAAAGCATTTAGACATTTTTAGAAACCAACAGAAATTTTCAGTTCATTTTAAGGCAAAGGTATTTATTCACTTTCTCATCCATTCATTAATTTACTCATTACCCAGGCTTTTACTTATATGACAGACTTTCAAGTTCCATCTTTAAACCACGTATTGGAGCTGTGAATAAGTAGTAGCACTCACATAATGGACATTTGGAAATTTGACTTGGTTTCTTACAAATATTTGTCTGGGGTCATGAATTCAAATTATTTTCTAATGTTAAGAATATTTGATGTAAAGAAGAATTATCACACCCAAAATACTGTTAATATCACTAACATCGAGAAACACTATATGTACACAGTACTTCAAGGGATTCTGTGAAACTTCAAGGAACTCATACCTTAATAGAATAGGTACAACAAGAGACCAAAATCTGTTATCCTAGATGGCAAGGGCTCTTATGAAGCCATTCATGAGCTATTGCGGGAGCCCAGGCCAGCAGAGAAGCAGAAAGAGCATGAAAGCTTTCTCAGGGACACAGTCCACAAAGAACCACAAGGATCAGCCAGGAGGCGAAGAGAGATGACAAGTATTTTAGGCAGAAGATTCTCAATGGCAAGGTCAAGGAGTCATGGAAGAGAAAGGTGAATGCATTAGGAAAGTGAAAGTTGTGGGAGGATTTTTCCCAGGCAAATGCAGAGCTTGTGGGATGATGAGGCCTGAGAAGACAAAGTAAAGGTCATGAAGTGACTTGTGCATCATAAACAGCCTTTAAGAAATATTAAGTGGGGAGCTGGTATGATAGGTTCAAAATATTTGACTAGCATCTTCGTGGTTGCTAGATTTTAGAAGGTAAACATTAGGGATGAGGAAAACAGTTAAGCTAAGGTGGTAAATCAATGAGGAATGGTAATGCCTTAACAAAGCAACTGCAGAGGAAAAGGAGTGAAGGCGATGGATTTGTGAAAACAGCATAGATGTCCTACCTCGTGCCTATACACGCATATATAACCAAATACACCAAAGCAGTGCTTCTTCAAGGGTATTGGGAAGGCTGGTCTCCCCAAATATATGTTTTACTATTTGTTGTCTGAAATATTTTAACATCAGATGAGTAAACTTATTCCAGAAGATCTGATTAGAATAGAAATCTATTGACTTAGATGAGGACAGTACAGCAGGTTTAGCTAGCAGAAATAGGAAGCATTAAGTTGTAAATTTATAGGAGCATGTGCAGATCACCACAGCTTATGAATTATCAGGGCAAGATAAAAAGATGAAGGCTACATTTATGATTACAAAGCTGAGGTGAGCCAAGAACAAAGTACAATTTAAGCACGTAAAAGAACAGATCTAACAGAGTCCAAACATACGGAAATCTTCATTGAATATGCATTGAAGGATTTTATTTTATCATTATTATTTTTAGTGAACAAAGACTATGATGATTGTGGAATGGGCTTGGACTAGATCCATTGAAATGTGTAGGATCTAAGTTTTTGTGAACTCCTGGAGACATGCAGACCTACGGAGTTGCCTATATCTTGACAATCATTAGAGTAAATAAATTAATTCTTAAAGGATCCATGCTGCGATATTCAACTTGCCCTGTGTTGTTAGGAAATGGAAGAACAACCTAAAAGACACAGTGTAGGTCACAGGTGACAAACACAAGGCCCTCCACCTTGTTTTTCTGGCCCGGCACCTTGTTTCTATTGGTGGCAGCACTGAGCTCTCACTTAACTGTTAAGGGTAGTTACATGTATACAGTCCTAACATTACATTCAGCCCTCTTTTTTAAGTTATTTTTTATTTTAATTGTTGTTCAAATACATTTTTCTGCCTTTTACTCTCATTCCAGCCCAGCCCCCCAGCCCTCCCCCATCTCTCCCATTTCCCCCCCACCCCCCCAGTTTTTGTCCATGTGTCTTTCATATTTGTTCCTGTAAACCCTTTTGCCTTTTCCCCTGAAATTCCTTCTCCTCTCCCTTCTGGTCACTGTCAGCCTGTTCTCTATTTCAGTGTCTTTGGTTATATTTTGCTTGTTTATTTGTTTTGTTGTTTAGGTTCCTGTTAAAGGTGAGATCATGTGGTATTTGTCTTTCACATTCAACCCTTTGAAGGCAACCATGAGGCTGATGTGGCCCCCAGTGAAAATGAGTTTGACACCCCTTGTATAGGTGAATCAAACATGTAAATACAACTAGAGAAAGCAAAAAATTAAGTTTATAATAAAATGCAAATTACTAGCATCAGAATCTTTCTTAAGAACATATTTTGATAATGGAAGAGAAATAACCAGGATGGATGAGAAAGAATGAATGAAAGAAAGACAAAAAAACAAAAGGAAAAAAGAAATAATTCAACATTTATCTATATAATATTCTTAGATTACTTACTGCTTATGAGAGAGAAATCTTAAATTATCAGATAGACCTTTGATAGTAAGTCTTAGCTCAGATTTGCATGAGATATAAACTGTAGTAACGTAAAGATGACAGGGATATTTGGTGTAGATATTTTATTTTACATGTAGAACCAGAGAGTTTTTAAAAAATAAAAGTAGGCATTTAATAATATTTTATTAAAACAATTTAGTATTTTTAAAGCTCAAAATTGATTGTTTAATCTAAGGCTTAGTAAGTCATAGATTATATAACATATATACATGCATATTTTATATTTATATGAAAAGATTTTCCAGGTTGTTTTCTGTGAAAAGTCAGTATCTCTAGCTATTTTCTCACCTTTCAAAATAGCCTTATATTTAAAGCCATTGTAAACCTTTTTTTAAAAGTTTCTTTTTATTCTTGGGTAATCAGAAGTTATTTCAACACATCAACTAAAATAGATGTCAGGTCTGCAGGTGAAATTAAAAGCCTTTCAACATACTCCTTGTTTTCCATGGTTTTTCAAAAATTACTACAATAGCTTTCACAATCCCATCCACAAGTATTCCAGGCCTCCTAGATACGGTGAACAGTTGGGCTTTAAGATTTGTTTCTGAGGATCTGGGTCTGGACACTGAAATTTATTTTAAGTAATAATTTTTCTTACTGAGGCTTAATTTGCTTTTACTGATGTTTACATTAGCATTTCCTGTTTAAAAATCAGTCTCCTTGGTTAAGAATTCTGAGCTTAGATGGGATTGCCTTGTTTCCGCTAACCGTGCAATAACTAACAAAAAGTTGCCTTCTCACTTTCTGTCATTGTCTTATTTTTTTAATGTATCTTGAATTTTCTTCTCATTATTATAAAATGGTAGGTAGCCAAAAATATGAGTGCCAAGTCACAGTTCTGTGAATCATTGGGACATTGTTGGTTTTCATTTCTTGGACATTGTTGTATGATATTATCCTTTTACTGTTCAGTCTTGGTTATGTATCTCATTTCTTTATATATTCTCTGGTAACCTGTGCTCTTTGAAAAGCTCACCGAAAAGCCACATTTGTCCTCCAGTCA
>PVKM010025803.1:0-19693 GCA_004027735.1 Carollia perspicillata | reverse complement strand
CATTACTATGGTTACCCAAAACTAGACAACGAAAAACAGTTAATTGAGCCTCAGTTTAATGTCTGCTTACTTCATTATACTGAATTGTTCTAATATGGACATGCGAAACTTTAAGTTGTGATTTATAAAACAGTGGCATGTGACATTATTATTTTACTATTTATATTATAAAATGTGTGACTATATACTTGGTACAAATGAGTTAATCATTTGTTTTTCATAAAACACTGATTTACTCACCAATGAAATATGTAAGGCTGTTGAATTTAGTTACCTTGGTAACATCTGGAGTAAGCTACTTTGTCTAAAAATATTTTCTTCTTTATTCAGTTATTGTTGGTAGCAAAATTATAAATATGTGATTTTATTAAAGACTCTCCTGATAAATGGTAATGTTTCCTTACCAGAAAAATGAATAACTGGTACACTAGTAAATATGTACAATGATTTCAGATTAAAGGAACAAATAGAGCATGTTTAAGTTTAACTACAGTGGATATTGGATTTGTTTTATGCTAATGTAGGTATGATTTTAAAATATAATATTTCTTTAGGATTATTTGTTCTTTTACTATATTGATAAAATTTCCTACATGGAATGTTTAAAATTTTTTAAAGGATTTTAATACAAAATGTTAAATCACATTCTTCTTCTTGAATAAAATCATTGGACATGACTATGTTCATTATGTTTTTCTTTGGACTTTCTTGGAAAGAAATAACTTAAATAACCAGAAATGACCTTTCATACTTTACCCTAAGATTTGATATAGCATAAAAAATGTGCACAATTTTTCAAATTACAAATATACTTACCTAATTATTTCAAAAACCCTAGATATTTCAGTGTTAAAAGGATGTTTTTGATTTCTCAAACTAACAATATGGAAAATACTGCTTCATGTTAGTTATGGCCAGTTTCCTCAATTCTCATATGTATGTTTTCTTCCCACATAGTCTTTTCTGGGATTGAAAAATCAAAGAGTAATTTAATAGAATCTTTGAGTGCATTTCTTTTTCTCAAAGTAGTTTTAGAAAACTTCTTTTAAAATACCACTTTACTGAAAATTAAACTTAATGTTCTTTGTTTTCTTTTTTTTTTTTTTAACTGGAGCTAGAGGCCTGGCTTCTCCCTGGGCCATAGTCTACCTCACTATGGGTCTTCCCCAGCCTGTTCCTGTGATTTTCCTGGTGCCCTCTTTTCTGCACGGCTGCTGTTTTAGTTTGAGCTCTCAGCAAGGCTGACTTGGGTGACTTACAGGTCCCTTACCTGGTCTCCCCAACTTCCCTGTCGTTGCCTTCCTCCCGTTCTCCTAACCAAAGTCAGAGTAATCTCTTTAAAACACAATCACTAATCTCTTTAAAGAGTAATCTCTTTGGAAAACATTATTTTCCAAAATAAATTAAAATGGCTTCTATGTACCCTCAAGCCACAATCTAAGCTCTCCGGTGTAAAAAACTTCCCATCACATTCTCGCCCTCCCTTTCTAGGTTTCTCTTTCTCTTCTATTCTCCGCCCAGCTTATTCTTTCCTCTGTGACTTTGCACCTGCTGATGTCTAGGTGGGGACTCTCTCCTCCAACTGCTTCTCCTGGTGCTAAGGCCTACTCACCTTCTGGAATTCAGTCAGATGCCACTGTCTTCTGGAAAACTTCTGTGATGTTTTCATACCTTGTTTTGGATTATAGTCATTTTTTTTGCTCTGAATTTTAGTTGCATATTTATTTTTCTGCCTCTTAATTATCTGTGAACTTATTAAAGGTAGAATTTCCAGGGCAAATATTTAACCCCCTTTAGACCAAGTGTATGCACTCAATAAATGTTGAATAAATGAATGAACAGGAGAGTTATACTGCTCCTTCAGACTTTAAATATTATTTCAATGAATTTAGTGGATTAGAAGGGATTAAATATTTCTTGTACCCTACAAAAATAAAGCATACTTGAAAATATTCAAAAATCAAACAAAATCACAAATATTGAGTATTATTACTCTTACATTCATATAGGTTCTTCAATATCCTTTAACTAATGAAAATATTTTCTTATATTTGCCCCTCATAATCCTTTAAAATTAATAGCAAATTCTTATTATGTGTGAAAAGATGAAATTAAGAGAAATAGAATGTGATTGTTTTATGTAACTTGTTTCTTGCTCTCAGTAAAGTATCATTAATATACTTTTTTCTAAACAAGCTTAATTATTTATTTAAAGCCAGAAAAGTTTCATTAACTCTGCTTATTCCAGTTCTTTCCTATTTTGCTTTTTTCTATAGCTATCATATTTCTGCTATTGGAAAATTGTATATGTTGTAGACAATAAAGAATATTAGAAAATACAGTGCCATGTAGTTAAGAAAAAAAGCAATATTAACATTCTAGGTTATATCTTTTCAATCTTTTCTCTCTGCATTTATGTGTTTGCCTTTGCCATTTACCAGTAATACTTTGGTTCACATTTTCCTAAATCTTTAAAATGGAATGTTACATGAGTCTGTAATATTCTAATCATTCCAACATGTATTAGGTAAGTCTCTCTCTCTCTGTTTGGTAATTTATATTAATTCTAAATTTTTGCTATTATAAACAACATTGGTATAAATGTCATTTTACCTGCTGAGAAATATGCACAATAATTAAACTTCTCACGCTTAAACGTCCCAGAAATGTCCTGGCTGGAACGAAGTTGATGAGCCCTTCTAATGTTTTAGATGCTCATGAAACACCTACAAAGCTTGAACCAATGTGTGCCCCATTTGCAGGATAGACAATGCTTTTCTCAGAGAATTTTTGTCAAATATGGCTGTTCTCACTGGAAAAACAAAAACTATTTGCAAAATGATTGACAACTATCTTATTCTCTTTGTTTAAATTTACTTTTACAGTTTTCATTTGAGATTAAACTGTTTTCTCTGTATTTTCTTCTTTTACATCACTTCTTCTTGTGCCTAAATGCTCCTAATTAAAAGTAACAATGGCTGCTTTATAAGTTTATTCCTAAAATTAACTTATCCTAACTTCTAAGGATAAATTATACATTATATGTAAAGTTAGCACCATACCAAGCACATAATAGGAGCTCAATGAATGCTAGTTAAAGCAGAAAATGAATGGCACATTAATGAAAATCAAAATCTAAATTTTCTTCCTAACAGATGATTCTGCTGCAGAGAGCTTTAATGGCAATGAGACTCTGGGGCACGGTTCAATTGCTTCAGGGGGAACACACAGCAGGGACATTGGCGACTCCAATGGTGATGGCAAAACCGAGATGGAGCAGGACCAGCAGCCACTGAACCTGAGTGACGACAGTCCCCTCTCTGCACAGCTGACTTCGGAATACAGAATAGATGATCACAGCAGTAATGGGAAAAACAAGTATAAGAATCTTCTAATTTCTGACCTCAAGATGGAGCAAGAGGGAAGAGAAAATGGAAGCAAGGTAAGATCACGTTACCATTTTTAGGGAATTTTTACTTTGGTCATGAAGGTCGCAAAGGTTCACATGTTAATACAAGAGATGGAGATTATAAAAAGTCTAAAAGTACTTTAAACAGATGCCAATAATATATTACTATAGATATCATGTATCCATATAATATAAGCAATAAAATTCAGGAACAATAGTGAGCAAAATGAACCATATCTCAGGAAAAGCTATTGGTTTGTTTTTATACACGAAGTCATTGATTTAAAGTTTCTCATTTACATAATCTACAGATCTGTGTCTGGGAGTTTGTTGAGCTCAGATGTGAAAATGTTGCTCTTAAAACACAATTTTAGACTATAAAAAATTACTATCAGGTTTTTCCCAGTTTCAATAGGTATATATAGCAATAAAGTTTCAATTAAATTTATTGCTTTGTTTTAAAGACCTGAAGGCTCTGGTCTATATTTACTCCACATACATGGGAGAAATGTGTCAGTGTTCTAGATTAAACATGAAGATTAAATGAATACTTGAACAAGCAATTGCTCATAAGCTATGCTATGTAAAAGACAGAACCATGTTTCAGACATATCATCTAAATATCTAGATTCTTTAATTTTTTGTTTCTTTTAAAAAGTTTTATGAATTTCTTGGGGTGATATTGATTAATAGGATTATATAGGTTTCAGGTGTCCAGTTGTATAACACATCATCTGTTTTTTGTACTGTGTGTTCACCATCCCAAGTCGTCTCCTGCCGGGACCACTTACCTCCCCTCTATCCTCTTCTACCTCCCCCACACTCCCATTTCCCTCTGGTAATCACCATGCTATGGTGTCTGTGCTATGAGTTTTTTTTTTCTTTGCTAAATCCCTTCACCTTTTTCACCCACCTCCCAAACTGCCCTCCTCTCTGACAGCTGTCAGCCTGTTCTCTGTATCTATGAATCTGTATTTTGTTTGTCTGTTTTGTTCATTAGATTCTACTTATAAGTGAAATTATATGGTCACTTGTCTTTCTCTGACTGGCTTATTTCACTTAGCATAATACACTCCAGGTCTATCCATGCTGTCGAAAAAGGTAAGATTTCCTTCTTTTTAATGGCTGAGTAGAATTCCATTGTATAAATGTACCACAGGGTTTTTTTTATTCACTCATCTACTGATGGGCACTTAGTCTGCTTCCCATATCTTGGCTATTGTAAGTAATGCTGCAGTGAACATTGGAGTGCATATATTCTTTCAAATTAATGTTTCAGATTTCTTTGAAACACTATTCTTAGAAGTGGAGTCACTGGGTCATAAGTCAGTTCCATTTTTAATTTTTTGAGATAACTTCAGACTTTTTCCACAGTGGCTGCACCAATGTGTATTCCCACGAACAATTCAGAATGGTTCCCCTTTTCTCCAAATCCTCACCATCACTTGTAGTTGGTTGACTTATTGATGATAGCCATTCTGACAGGTGATTACCATAATTAAAATGTCCATACTACCCAAAGTAATCTATAGATTCAAGACAAGAATCACAATTCCTGTCAAAATGCCAATGGCATATTTCACAGAACTGTAACAAATATTCCAAAAATTCATGTGGAACCAGAAAAAGACCCTGAATAGCCACAGCAATCTTGAGAAAGAAAAACAAATATCTAAGTATACTACAAGGCCATAGTAATCAAAACAGTGTAATAATGGCATAAAAACAGACATATAGATGAATGGGACAGAATAGAGAGCCCAGAAATAAACCCATGCTTTTATGGCCAATTAGTATTTGACAAAGGAGGCAAAAACACACAATAGGGTCAAGATAGTACTCATGTATTCAACAAATGGTGTTGGGATAACTGGACAGATACATGCCAAAAAATGAAACTAGACTACCTTCTTACACCAGACAAAAGAATAAACTCAAAATGGATTAAAGAATTAAATGTTAAACTCAAAAGCATAAAAATCCTAGAAGAAAACATAGGCAGTAAAATCTCTGACATTTCTTGTAGCAATATTTTTTTTATATATTGCCTTGGGCAAGGGAAACAAGGAAACAAACAAACAGCAACAACAGCAGCAGCAACAATAACAAATGGAACTACATCAAACTAAAAATTTTTGTACAGCAAAGGAAACTGTCAATAAAATGGAAAGACAGCTCACTGAATGGGAGAACATATTTGCCAATGACACATCTAATAAGGGGTTAATAGCCAACATTTATAAAGAACTTACAAAACTCAACACCAAAAACTCAAACAATCCAATTAAAAAAATGGACAAAGAAACTGCATAGTCACTTCTCTGAAGAGGACATACAGAGGGCCAACACACACATGAAGAGATGCTCAATATCACTGTCGCTAATCATCAGAGAAATGCAAATTAAAATCCCAAGGTATCGCCTCACATTTAGATTCTTTATATTAGAATAAGTTACCATCCTTCCCATTCCCAATTAATCAATTAAAATAAAAAGTCTGTATTACTACCAGTTTTAAATAACACATGGTGTTGCCTTTGCTCTGTAATTTTTGAGAGCGCACTTTTGAACACAGGAGGACTTTTATAGAATACACATTTTGACTCCCCTTCCACCCTAGCTTCTGAGTTGGAGTCGTAGAACTGGTCTTTTGACATAGATCCCCTAAAAGCAAAATGTCCTAATTTGGATTAATTTCTGAACTTGCCGAGGCACTATGCTTTCTAAATTGGCTCTATTTAAATCCTCTTACTTGCCTGAGGATGTGTCGTTTTCTCCTCTTTTAAGCAAATCACTAGACATTATCAGACACTCAAGAACTTCTGCCTGTGGGAAGCTGCTATGCTTTTTACTGTGATAAACGTACAAATACGGGCTGCAGTGGTTGGTAGCCAAGTCACAGAAGCCCAAACACTTTTATATTCACTAACAGGCTCTGAATCACTGTGTTACATTTTACAGAACAAAATAACCCTTAAGTTTTCCTGCCAGCCACATAACCCTGTCTTTATAAAACTTATGTAATCAGGAAATGTCCTTTTTATGCCACATATCTCTTGACTATTTTCCTAAAATTACCCAGTGGTTTGCTCTTTTCTTTATCCTGTCGTTTATGATTACTATATGAACTATGCTCATTAAAACACATTCTGGCATTCATTAAACAGAATAAAGTTACTTTTCCACTTCTAATAAAATAGAGCTATAAAAAAGCACAGATTGTTTGGTCTGCTTGTGAGGAATCAGACAAGAAATGAACCTGGGGAGGAGGAGACACCCCTGAGGAACTAGAAGATGACTGGGTCGCTAGAGGATAAACTGCTCCCACTGGGGAGCAGCTAGGGAGGCAGGAGAGAAACCGGAAGGGTAGAGTACATGGAAGCTAAGTAATTTCAGCCCAGTTCTTAAGAAAGAGAGAGTGGACAGGTCTGTGGACAATGCTGAGATAGCAAATAAGATGAAGGTAGAAAAATAATTGAACTTGTGAGAACTTGCTTGCTAACACATTGGGCTGGAATCCAGAGGAACTCCTTATTCATTCTTTCAAAAGGGACCTGGCACCCCTGCACCAAGGAAGTATTTAGCAGGGACAACACAAAGAGAGGAGAATCTTTATTCTTGAGGCCCTTTGATAAGTAGTTTTGGTAAACAATGGTACATATGTGTAGAAAACTTTCTTAGTGAAAGTATAAGCAAATAGAGATTCCTGTGTTAAAATATTGAGAGTTCAAAGTAAGAAAATACTATTACTATTGAATTAATAAAGAGGAATTTCTATAAAAGTCTTTATGTGTTCAAAAGTCAAAAATATACTTTCAAAGAGGAAGTGAGCCTTAAACTTTGAAGGAAATATAAGATTACCGTTTTTTTTCAAAAGTGGTCTCCTATTAGACAGTGTGAGAAGCCTGGGATACAGACAGGGAAGATGAGTCAATCTTATTGGTTAGGGAAGCATTTTCCATTCAGAACTAGGTATGACTTAATAACATGCTATTTGAGGAAGTATGTTATATTTTCAAGATAGACTATTTGCCATCCATTACTTTATTCACCAGATATTTACAGAGGGTCTCCTACATGTAGGGCATTGCTATGGAAATGAACACAGCAGGGGCCCTGCCCCTCAAAAGCTTATAGTCCAGCAGGAAAGGCAGGCAAGCTTGTGATTATAACCTGATTCCGTAAGTAATAAGATGGAGCTGTGGCAGGGGGAAATGAGAACAATGTGGGTACCCATGGGACTATAGTGATTCTCAGGGAAGACTTTCCAGAGAGATTGATGCTAGGGATGACTATGAAGGGCAAGGACAAATTGTTTAGATGGAGAGGGTTATTTATGGTAGAGCATGTTTTGAGGCATGGAGCCAGGATGGAGCATACTTGGCATGGAGATTTGTAAGGAGTTTAGCATGGCCACAGCAGAGAATATGTATAGAGGAATAGAGTATGAAGAAGCTCCATCAGCAAAGGCTTTGTAGGCCAGTTGAAGGACTCTGCATTATTGTATCCTATAGGTAGAATTTAGCATGATAACGTTGTGGACAGCTGGGTATTTTAGAAAGAATTTTCTGGCAACATTATAGTGGATGAATAGGATGGGGACTAGGAAAAAAGATTAGAACTGGTTAGAGGGCTATTGTGGCAATTTAGAAAGAAAATAATGCAGAGATGGTGTTACTTTCATTCTTTTGACATTGTATTTGTAGGACCACCATGTAGAATTCCATAGGTTGTATATTGCCAAACTCCTAGAAATATCTTTCACATAGAGTAAAATATGAAGAGTCTCTCTACCTCTACACATCCCATTAAGATGTAATCTCTATAACAATGGAGTCTACCTTGTTGACTACAGTATGTCTGGCACCTACTTTAACACCTGGTATATGGTAGCTTTTCTCAAATATTTTGAAGAAATAAAGTTATATCGAATGTGAGAAGTGATGGAGAGAACATTCTAGAATGACTCCAGGATTTTTGACTAGTTGCTTGAGTGGATGGTAATTTCATTTACCAAGATCCAGAGTGAGAAACATCTGAAGAAGCAGTTTCTGACATGTGAAGTCTATGGTGCCTGTGCAATATACATTGGATATGCTTGATAGGCATTGGGGAATGAACATATGTGTCAGCTCTTCTCTCCAAAACAAAACAACAAAAAACCACGTCCAGTTGGAGAGAGAAACGTTTGAAAGATTTGAGAGTAGAAGTGCTACTTGAGTCTGTTGTGGTTGTGGTTGATAAGACCACCTCACAAGAGCAAAGGCTGCGTAGAGAAAAGAGTGAAAATACACCATCCTGTGGAATATCAGCACTTTAGGAAAAAGTGGCATAAAGAGGGTTTGTGGAGGAAAAATTACCAAAGGAGAAAATGAAGGTAACTAGATAAGAAAAAGGGGATATTTTAGAAGCAAAAGTATAGGGTGTTTCGAAACTGTTATAAGTGGTTACATGGGGTAATCCTTAGGTAAAGTGACCTAGGTCTAAGCTTGGACGATGATTAGGAGAGTTAATGCTAAGAATTGTATTCAAAACACAGGGCAGATGAAGATTTAAAGTTGAATCATTTAATTGTGAAAGAGGCAGCGTCTGAATTTTTTTTAGGGGTTCTTCTTGAAATGTGAATCTGTATGCAGAGTTCTTTAGGGTTCCTAGCTTTCTTGTCTTACCCAAAGACTATTATTGGGTGAACTTTATAGTAAAAGTTTCATATTTATCTGGTCAGTCATCATTACCTTTTTTGTTCTTAGAATTGTTCCATCACTTCTGTGGCAATTTATAAAGTGACACTACTACCAACTTCTTCCGGTAGTTTTCAGACTAGCCTAATTCTACCTTGGAGGAATATAAAAGTTTAATTATATAGTATCTCTGAGAAACTTAGATTTCTGTAAGTTTGATTTTATTTATTTCACAATTTTATTATGAATAACACTAAATTGACCATAAAGCATTTTAAAAACTAAACAATGAATAAAAATGCTTAAAAAGAATAGCTGTGCTGGATGATAACATTTTCTGATTGCTCATTACTATGCAAATTAACTCAGTAGATTAGCAGGGGATCATGTTAACCAATCCAAAGAATAAATATATTGCATTGACAGAGTTTAGGTGGTATTTATTTTCTACTTGTAGACAGCTACATTTTTAGAGAGAACGAATAATATTAAAGCTCAGAAAAAAAGGTAGAAATGTTGAATAAAACTTGGAAAATAAGACTCATGAGGAAGTGTTAAGGGACTAATTATAATATAAAAAAAAAGACTAAGAAGACACAAACCTGGGTGTAAATATGTTTAATACTATTAATAAGTGAGAATAAAAGCAAAACTAGAGCTCTAATGGAGGAAAATATATAACTTCAAAACACCATATTATTGTTTTTTTGATGTTTTGTGTTTTAGTTTTGTCTCTGTATTTTAGTATTTGTGACCCAGCTTCTTTTTACTTAATATGGTAAAATATTCTGAATCAGTCTCCCAAAAGAATAATGTTTCAAGCAATAACTGTGGTTGGAGAGTGATTACTGTTTGAGGGTTACCGTGTCACTGTGGTTACTGCACATTTGGTTTTTGGCTCAGGTCCCAAGACCCTTCGATCTTCACTTCATTTAAATAATACTCTTCCCCAATGTGGTCCATGTGACATATATTCAATTAACCTTTCCTTTACGTTTTTACCAGAATGGATATTACCATTCAAATTAAAGTATGTAAAATGACCACTAATAATTGCTATGTGATTTTATTTAGGTATGAGGAATGGAAGCACAATTTCCAGATTACCTCTTTGAAATATTTAGGTGTAATGAGATTGCCTTTTAAAACAAGATAAATGGATTCACTTTTGGAATAGTATTATGTTGATCTTTGTTACGTGACTATTCCAGCTCATTATTGTTCTAATTTGATGATTTTCAATGCCTAGCTTTTTGGTGTTATATAGAGATTTCGGCTTGGGTCTTTTTCAGGGTAGAAACAAAAGTATATAACAAATGTGCCTAATATGTGCTAGACACTGTCCTGGGTGCTAGAACAAAGGCGGAAAAAAGCTCTGTGTCATCAGTAACTTTTATTTTGGTCGGAAAGATAGAACCACAAGTAAATAATATGGAAATTAACTTGTATGTGGGTGTGCCTTAAAAGGTTCCTGCATTAATTCTTAATGGTTAAGTAGGAGATAGCCACTCGGCAAAGGGGAGTAGGGAATTCTTAGTAAACAGAGCACTAAGTTAAAGTCTATAAATGCTGAGGATGGAAGTGGTGAGACATAAGTTTGGAGAGGCAGTTCACGGTGTTGAACTAAGGTAGGCTGTGAATAAATGCCCCTTTAAAACTTGAACTTCACTCTATACTTGACAGAGATATACTTTAGGATGTAGCAGAGGAAAATAGCATGGTCAGATTGTGTTTGGGGGTCAGTTGTTGTGGCATCTTTGATACAAGATAGTTTTAAGGGGGGAGTCTGCTGACAGAGGATAAGGTACTGCCTTCATGAGGTGGTAGGAGGGATGGAAAGCAGAGTGGAGTTTTAAGAAATTTTAGAATGTTGATGGGAAGAATTGGAAGTTGAATAGGTAGGTGATGGAGGGTGTGAAGGAAACTAGCAGCCACAGGGTACAGAATATATCCGCTCTGATACTGGGATGACATGTCAGCTGTCATAATAATGAACACTTGAATAATGCTTTCGTGTTTAGAACTCAAACCAGCACAGTGTGGTAAGGACAGCAAGTGTAATTACCAGCCTCATTTAAACATAAGGACATAAAATCTAGTGCATTATAAGTTATTTAACTGATACTAATTATACAATTTGTTGAGTAATAGAGCCTGCTATGGATCCTAGGTCTGACTCTGCAGCTCACCTGCTTTTCACTATGCTCACACTGGCTGACACTGGGTAAAACTAGTCACCTCTAGGGGCCATATGGTGAGTAAAACAGGCAAGACATCTAGAGAGGCAGAGATCTAGTACAATTAGAGGACAGTTCCTTGATTAATGACAAATGTTTGCATTGACACTTCTCATACAAATATTTGTTTTGTTCAGATAATTAATATTACCATGACTCACTGAAACACACCAATTTTGACCCAAATTTTGGAAAAGAGTTAAAGGAAGAAAAATTAATACTGGAGACAGAAAGCTATTCATTCTCATTTATCTTAATATAATAGTGCATATTATTTTTATTAATATTAAATATTTTATGAGTCTTAAAGTATATTCCTAAAAGCAGTTATCTGTAGCCTTGCCATTAGCATTTTTAAAATGTATTTTGAAATGGAGATCTTGGGGTGGCTGGGGTTGGTGTAAAGAAGAGAACTTGGACAATAGAGTGAAAAAAATGAGGTCATAAACCTGGTCCCAGGAAATAATAATGGCAGGTAATAAAAGGTAGTATTTGTTGCCAGGCACTATTCTAAGAACTAACCTATGTAAACTTCATAATAACCCAATGGACCAGGCTCAGTTATTTATTCCCATTTTTACAGGTGGGAAAACAAAGACCCAAAGACTTTATAAATATGGCTACATATTTATAAGAATTTCTAAAATTTGGATTTAAACCCTGAGTCACTTAGCCCTCATTTTAACCACCACAATATAAATTGAGATCACAAGGTAGGGTCTGAAAATGAGTAGTAACAAATTTGACTTGATGCCGAAAACCCCCAGCTGCTATTTTATGGCTCATAGGGCATTCTCTGCCCAGGAGGCCACACTTAGGAGCTCTGTGACTTTGATCAGGTCATTAACTTTTAAGCCTGAATAGTTCATCAGTCAAATAAGGATAGCAATACTTAACCTATAGGAAATTGTGAAGATTAAATAAGGCTGAGTGCATTTTTTTGTATAAGTGCATAATAAATGGAATTGCGGTAGTGGTGGTTGTTATTGGCTTCAGAATTTAGGGCTTAGCTGAAGCTTGCAAAATTGTTCTCAGTTCATCAGTTTTGCTGGGGTGGTTATTATTGGCTCCAAAATTTGGGACTTGCAAAATTATTCTCAATTCATAAATATTTATTTTTAATAGCCTACAAATTACTTACTGAGATTTGCAATTTGAAGAAGCATATGAATTTATTTTAACTATTAAATAATATCTTTTACTGTCTTCCTTTGTCTCTTCTTCCTTCCTATTTTCTTTTATTTCCACTTAATTTCCATGAGTCTGGAGTATGTAATACATTCCCAGAGGCATTTTATAAGCATTTATTCTAGGACCTATGTCTGTGAATGTATAACATGTACTTACAGAAATAAATCATAGGATACCTTGCCATTTTTGCTTGTTAAAAATCTTTGCTGAGACTTTGGAAACTGCCCAATTCAAATGTCACATCCTCTATGACACCTGTCTTGATCATCTCAGCCAGAGGCGGGGAATCTCTTCTTTTCTAAACTTCTAGAGGGAAAGATTCATAAAGAATGAGGATACTGTGACGGGGTGGTGGATTATGCAGGTGGTGGGTTGTAAGGTCACACACTAAAGTAGTTTAGATGCATGAAGCTTGCTCACTATGAGATGTTTGCTAAAGGAAAAGTTTGGAGCAATGTGGGAATACGTCGTTTGATCTTATCCCACCCACTTTCTCAATACTAGCCATGTCCTGACCTTGTTTGGCTACCCCAAACTTTCCACTGTCCCCTTGACTCTGACCTTAATCTGGAATAGGATCATGTCCTATCATTTTTAGACTTAATTATTTTTGAGCAGTTTTAAGTTCATAACAAAATTAAGGGTAGGTACAGAGATTTCCCATATTCTCCCTGCCCCCATTCAGGCATATCCTCGCCCATTATTATCATCGCCCACCAGAGGAGTGCATTTGTCATAACTGATGAAACTGTTCTAATAAATTCCCTAAGTCCATAGTTCACCTCAGGATTCACTTTTGGCATTGTATATTCTATGGATTTGGACAAACTTATAATGATGTGTATTCTTCATTATGGGAATGCAGAGAACTTTCACTCTCCTACTTAAGACACATTTTTGAAAACCAAAACTAGCCTCTGATGCTTATTTCTACATTTTCATTAACTAAGATATTATTCTCTATACTATACTATAGAGATATTATTATTCTATATTTCTAAAATAACTCAACAGAACTAGGATTATCTGGGGAAATCATCTGTGGGTCACAATTGTCCAAGTCATCAAATATTCCTCAGTTCTTATGCAGGGAGGGTGCCCTACCAGGGACTGTGGGGCCTTTAGAATCACTTCTGAGGAGCTGCCGCATAAAAATGAAAGATAAAATTACACAAATGTCAATCTTTATTATAAAATATTCTGTGAAGACACAAAGTAGGGAATTGAAGAGTTCATGAAGGACTGAAAGAATAAAGAAAGATAGTTATGATGAGAGAAATTTGAGGAGGTAAAAAGACAAAGAATAAAGGCACAAAAGTAAGAAGGCAGCAGAATAATCTGGGATCAAATAGCCATGGGTTTGGATGAACTAAGGGCTGCCTAATAGCAAGTTCAGGGGATTTTTTCCATGCCCAGTTCTGATGAGCTACTTGGTTTCTGTCCCTGGGCATGGGGCTGTGCAAGGATATGAGCAGGGGAGTGATACATAAGCCTTAGGCAGGCAGATGGATGCCGCAGCCCTACATGGAATGCTTTGAGGATGCTGGAGACAGGAGGCGGAGAGAACTTTTCTGTGGGAGAGATAGATACAAGGGCCTTTGTCAGGGCAGTGTCAACCTCTGTTGAAATTTTGGAGTTTCAGGTGCTAGTGGGTCAGTTAGATATGGCGGGCTGGTGAGTGGAAATGTGAGGCCAACAGTGAGTAGAAAGTTTGGGGAGGAAAGAAGTACGGGTCATCTGCAGAGTGTCCACAGAAGGCCAAACAGGAAGCCATCAGCCAACAGACGCAAGCCAGAAAGCACAGAGCACCTGGACTAGAGCTCAGGAAGAGAGGTGATGTATCATTTTGAACAATGGGTCATTTTAAGAGGTAAGGGAGAAGGAAAAGTGAAAGGGCCAATGACTTGGATTGCCTTCCACGATACATGTCAATGTCTGATATTATTGGTTAATTGTCATTGATGATATTCCTTCCCTAGTTGAAGATAGTCTCCCTCAAGAGTAGGATCTTCTGTTTTACTTGTTGGTGACTATATCTCCAGTCCTCAGAACAGTAAATGGTACATAAGTGCGCAATAAATATATGTTAAACAAAATAATTAGCTCATTTACATTCTGCTATGGCACTGTGGGTGGGAAAAAGAGTCTAAAAGGGTGGTGCTTAACTGATTGGACATTGTACGTGACATACTGTACGGCCAAATCATTCCACAGCTGCAGTGAGGTGTTGATAAAAAGGGCCCCCAACGTAACTGTGGTACTTATTTTTATTTTATCAAACACTCATATGGTGCTTCTGTATGTCAGGAATTGTTCTAATAACTTTACTATATTAATTCATTAATTATTAATGATGGATTATTGTACTGCCTTAGCAGTTCCTGAAGAAGCTTCCTTTGTATTTTATAGAAATCTGGCTTCAACGACTGAAATACACTGAGCTTAAGAATGTCATTTAACATCTGTGTCTCTACAGAAAATAAATATTGTAATTAGGTTAAGTGAATATCCTGAGCAGCTCTTTGCTGGGCCAGTCACTATTTATGAAAATACATCCTTTTTGTCCAATGTCACATATAAACTATTTAAAGCCCTATTAATAGATGCCCTAAAGTTATTTCTGTATTGAATTGGTTATAGCAGACTATCTTCGCTGTCTTGTTTAAAGATATTGTGTGTTATGAATTTCTAGTGTTTTGGGTAACCAGCTGGTTCATAATTATTTAACAGATGCTATCATTCACCTCACTAAGATGCAATGGTGAATTACAGCAAATCCCTTTAATATCAGTAATCAGTCTATATTTATACCTTGATTCAGGATGACTTTTGCCATTGATCTTAAATGTCTATTTTACATAATGCTGATGGAATTTTATAAATTGGACTTGGTGCCATTGTCCACAGAAAGGGAAGATGGTTTACATAGTGTAGCAGTTTTCAAAATAGTATTTTCCTTTAGCCTTGACAGAATTCTGATATATAAAATGTATGTACAAGGTAGCATAGGTGTCTTCTTTTTCTTTCTCATAGTATGTATGTGTGGCTACCTTGGTTGGAAGTAGGTATGTAAATCTGAATAACTAATCTTATCCACTCTTCAGCTGGGTCATAATTTACAACACCCATCCTGGTTGTTCCTTATGGGTCCAGGTCTGTAGGTTTGGTAATGCTTCTTGTATTTCAGTAATGTACAATGAGTCTGAGACACATGATTTCAATGACTATGAAAGAGGGCCGCCCGCTACCAATTCCTAATTCCTCTTGTCTTGCCATTTTGTAAGCAAGCAGAGCTACACTGTCTGGGTCATTGCCTGGGATGAGTTGTCTTCTCCTAAATGGTGAGGGAAGGAGACTTGACTTGGGGGTAGTGAACACAACAATACACACAGATGATGTGTTATGGAAGTATACACCTGAAACCTATACACTTTTAGTAACCAATGTCACCCCAGTGAGTTCAATAAAAAAGAAAAAGGAGACTCAAGTACCTTCTCCTGCTTGAGTACTTTATACTTCTGTCATCCTTTAAACCCTGAGGCTCTCCTCCTCTGTCTGCTTTCTTGGGCACTATACAAGAGGAGAGAGGCGAGGTCTGGTGGTACCCTGTTTGAGGTAGGGAAGGTTGGAAAAATAATAATATCCACTTTTACTTCTCTTGCTAAGATTTTATTTTCCTCAAAAATATAAAATCAACCAGACCTTGCACCATGGCATTATTTTTTCCCCCAAACCACCATATGGTCTGCATGAGAATTTTATATTTTATTTTAACCTTATTTTTTGACCTGGAGACCCAAGTATGTTTATATACTAACTGAGCATTTGTATTACCCTGTGTTGCCTGATCTCCAGGAATGGGCAAGAAATGAACAGTTTCTTCTTGTTTGGCGGGTAAAGTGGCGAGAGCACTTTAACTGCTCTCTGCGTCACTGATAACAGCCAAAATCTGCTGTTAGTATGCCTTGGGGCCCTGGGGTGGCTCCCAGCCTCCTCAGCTCAGCCGCCCATTGGCGTCTGCCCACTACGACACCCCTCCCTCTGGTTGGCTCCTGGTGCGCAGATGCTGGATGGAGATCCATAGTGCACTGGGGAAAGCCCAGCATTTGGATACAGGAGACATGGGAATGCATCTTGGCTATGCTAGATGTGTCACTTTGGGTTAATTGTTAAAATTTTCATGCAACTCATTTGTAAATGAAGGATAGTGATTCTTTTCTTCAGTTTTTTTATTTGTGTTTTTTTTTCTTGGTTTTGTTTGATTATTTGTTTGTAGTAAGGATTATCACTGTTCCTAAACCCAAACATACTTTACACTTGGGGTCCTAGCTGTAAAAGATTATACAATAAGTTGTAGTAAATATGTTCTTTTCCAGCTTAAGAGGTATAACTAAATCTGGTTATGCCTCTTTATTGCTCAAAGTGTAACAGCTCTGAGCCAGTATTTGGCTTGGTTTACAGAGAAAAAATTTTTTTCCTCCTGCTCTTCTTCTTCCCGGTAATTCCTAGAAACTCTAAGGAATATTTTCCAATTATCCTGGTTATCATTTGTCATTATTCTGCACTTATTCTGAAAGTTTCAGGGCCACTTCCAACCACTAAATAACTTATTTTTCCAAGTTCCAAGTGCAGTCATTGTCATTTCAATTCCCCCAAAGCTAAAATGAGGCCCTGTCTCTTATTTTTTCGTTATTGTTTTTATAAAATATATTACATACAGTAAAATTTACCCTTCTTAGTGTAGAGTTCTATGAGTTTTAACAAACATACACACCTGTATAAATACCCAGTTGATATATAGTAAAGTTTCCTTGACCACAGTAATTTTTCCCTGTAGTAAATGCCTACCCCATGGCAACAACCCCTAAGCTGATTTTCGTCTCTCTGTTTCTGTCTTTTTTCTGAATGTCCTATCAATTCAGTCACTGTAGTAGGTGGTAGCCTTGAGTCTGTCTTATCTCACTTAGCAAAGTGCATTTGAGATTTATACTTACAGTTCCATGACTTATATAATTTAGACATGGAACGATGATAGTTAATTTGTTTTTCTCCTTGCAATTCTATCAGTTTTTGCCCCATATACTTTGACTGTCTGTTGTTAGGTACATGCATATTAAGAGCTGTTATGTCTTGTCAGAGAATATTATGCAATGCCCTTTTTATCTCAATTCTTTTCTTTTTTTTCCCAACTTTCTGGCTGATTTCTTTTTTTTTAAATTATTTTTTATTGTATTTTTTCCATTACTATTTAGTCCCCTTTTACCCGCCTGCCTCCAGCAACCACCACACTGTTGTCCATGTCGATGAGTCCATTTTCCCTCTTGCCCAATCCCTCCACCCTCTAACGTCTCCCCCATCCTCTCATCTGCTCTCCATCTATGAGTCTGTCCCCATTTTCCTTGTTAGTTGTTTGTTCATTAGATTCCACATATGAGTGAAATCATACGGTACTTGTCTTTCTCTGACTGGCTTATTTCCCTTAGCATAATGTTCTCCAGGTCCATCCATACTGTCACAAAGGGTAACATTTTCTTTTCTTTTCTTTTTTTACAGCCAAGTAGTATTCCTTTGTATAAATGTCCTATAGTTGTTTTATCCAGTTATCGGTATGGATGGATACTTGGGCTGCTTTCATATCTTGGCGATTGTGAATAACAATGCAGTGAACATAGTGTGGTTATGTTCTTTTGAATTAGTGCTTTGGATTCCTTCAGATATATTCTTAGAAGTGGGATTGCTGGGTCAAAGGGCAGATCCACTTTCAATTTTTTGATATATCTCCATACTGCTTTCCACAGTGGCTATACCAGTCTGCATTCCTACCAACAATGCCAAATGGTTCCCCTTTCTCCACATCCTTACCAGCAATTGTTGTTTGTTGATTTATTGATGATAGCCATTCTGAAAGGTGTGAGATGGCATCTCACTGTTGTTTTAATTTGCCTTCCTCTGATGATTGGTGACACTGATCATCTTTTCATATGTCTATTGGCCATCTGTATGTCCTTCTTGGGGAAGTGTCTATTCAGGCCCTTTGCCAATTTTTTAAATTGGGTTGTTTGTTTTTTTGGTGTTGAGTTTTGTAAGTACTTTATAAATTTTGGATATTAACCCCTTATCAGATGTATTGGTACATATGTTCTCCCACTTAGTATGTGGGAGAACATACTATTGGTAAGTATGTGGGTTGTCTTTTTATTTTGTTGATGATTTCCTTGGCTGTGCAAAAACTTTTTAGTTTGATGTAGTCCCATTTGTTTATTTATTTATTTTTTTTGTTTCCCTTGCCTGGAGAGAGATATCCGATAAAAAGTTTCTATGAGCAATGTCCCAGATTTTGCTGCCTATATTTTCTTCTAGGATTTTTATGAATTCAGGTCTAACATTTAAGAGATGATCCATTTTGAATTTATTCTTGTGTGCGTTGTAAGAAAGTGGCCTAGTTTCATTTTTCTGCACATATCTGTCCAATTTTCCAACACCATTTATTGAATAAACTTTCTTTAGCCCATTGTATGTGCTTGCTTCCTCTGTCAAATATTAATTGACTATAAAAGTGTGGGTTTATTTCTGGGCTCTCTATTTTTTTCTATTGATCTATATGTTGGTTTTTATGTCAATACCAGGCTGATTGCTATGGACTTAAAGTATAGTTTGATATTAGCATGATTCCTCCAACTTTGTTCTTCTTTCTCAGGCTCGCTGTTGCTATGCAGGGTTGTAGTTCCATATAAATATTTGAAATATTTGTTCTAGTTCTGTGAAATATGTCATTGGCTGAATCTGTAGATTGCTTTGGGTAGTATGGACATTTTAATGATGTTAATTCTCCCTATCCTTGAACATGGTATGTGCTTCCACTTATTCATATATTCTTCAATTTCTTTCTTCAGTGTCTTCTAATTTCCTATGTACAGGTCTTTTACATTCTTGGTTAGATTTATTCATAGGAATTTAATTCTTTTTGAAGCAATTGTAAATGGGATTGTTTTCTTAATTTCTCTTTCTGTTGGTTCATTATTGGCATATAAAAATGCAACTGATTTCTGGATATTAATTTTGTGTCCTGCTACTTTGCTGAATTCACTTATCAGTTCTAATAGTTTCTTGGTGGAATCTTTGGGGTCCTCTATGTATGGTATCTTGTCATCTGCAAAAACAGTTTTACTACTTCC
>PVKM010025802.1:0-19727 GCA_004027735.1 Carollia perspicillata | reverse complement strand
CGGACCTTAGTGTCCTGAAATCTACTTCTTACCGTCTGGTTTCTGGTTTTTCAGTGTCTGCTACCGCTTTGTGGATTCTTATTTTCAAATACGTTGCAATACTGTTGTCTGTCTGCTCTGTTCCTCCATGAATTAGCTAGTTTTTCCTCCTTTGTGTAGGGGGAAGTGAAATCCGCTCCCTCCTACTCTGTCGCCATCTTCCCTCTCCCCAGATATTCTTGACATGAGAAACATCCCCCAGATCCTCCAGCAGACCATCAATTGCATCTTTGAGTTCAGAAATTATAATTGTCACATTATGAGTTCCTTCCCAGCTCTCAGTGACGTGTTATGCCCTCAGAACCAATAAAACCAAAGCTGATAATGCTTGGATTTCTAAGCCTATAAAGTCACAAAATTGGGATATTTAAAAATGACATGAATTAGTCTTGAATGCTTTTAATCCAAGCCTTAAGCTGTTTATTGAATGAAGAGCTTGTTATGGCTGATCCATTCCCCTCTGAAGATTTTTCTTCTCCATATCAAATAACCCAGATTCTTTAAACTCATCCTTCTTAGGATGTGTTGACAATTATTTAACCAGCGATGGTTCCTCTTTCTGGAATCTGGTCAGCTGGCCACCATTTCATTTGAAATGTGTTCAATCTGGTTTCCCACTCACTGACCAATCTGTCACCAAACCGTATTCATTCTACCTCCTGAACATACACTGAAACTGCCCTCTTTTCTATTCTTTCTGCTCCACACTTGTTTTGCTGAAATAAACAACTATTAACAATTATTACATGCTATGTACTAGAGGTTGAAGTTACAAAGATGAAAAAGATAGTCTCTGCCTTCAAGGAGCTATTGTTATTTAATGTTAAAGCTGGAAATAGCCTTAGCATTAATCTAGTCCAGTTGGCTGATTTTATAGACAAAGAAGCTGAGAGTCAGAAATGGAGAGTGACTAGTTCAAAATCACACGGCTAATAAGCTGCAGAATTTAAGGCTAGGACCCAGATTTTTTGACACCCCCACTCACAATAATTTCCTTTCTACTATGCTGAACTTAAAAATAACCAGCCCCTTCACTGTATCACTGTCACCTTCTCTAACATTTTATATAGTACTTTAGAGTTTACAGATCCCTATCAATCATCTAACTTAATTCTTGTAATGTCCCTGAGAGAATTTAGTGTTATTATGAATCATAACCCTGAATCTCAGAGATACTAGGTAAGTTGTCTGGGTGTAACTTCTGAAACTTGTACTCCAAATTCACGAGTTTTCCTCGGATCACACTTCCTTTCATTGGCACCCGTCCTTTCATAGAATAGGTGTTATATTATGACTGACATGTACTGGGTCCTATTTAAGCCATGGATCCTATTTTTGAAGTATACAAGGTAGACGGATCATAGACTGTAATTAATGGTCATGCTGGGTGTTGTGTTAAGGGCGTCCTGGAGCTGTTGTCCAGATTTCATATTGGATTCTACCATGTATTTAGCACAGGTGCACCATGAGTGAAGCCATTGAGGCCCAGATCAGGAAATTACTTGTTCAAGGCCTTACAGTGGGAAATTGGCAGGGAAAACGAGAAAAATAAATTCTAGAAATCATTTAGAATGCAATAACTGAATGTAATGCCTTAAGATGTCAAACCAAGACTCTGGAGTAAGAGTGAAATGTGCTTCATTAAACAGAGGCTCTCAAAGGCCTCTTAATCTCTCTAAATGGGTAACAGAGAGCCTTGCAGCTGCTCAAGCATATAGTGGCCATTTGTCTAAAGTCCTAATCAAGTGCAGACTTAAAGGTGGAAAAGAAGACTTGGCTCTTTTGATAAATTATGTTTTCTGGCCTGATGTTGAGATCGTTCCTCTCCAAGGTAGTGGGGTTGGAACCCTTAGCCTGAGTTTCACCAGGCACTCAGCACTTTCTGGTGCTCAGTGAGTAGAGGTCTAATTAAAGAGTTGGAAGATGAGAGTGTGAACAGAAAGGATGGTCTTCTCATTTAAAAGAAAAATAGGATTTCAGTATTTATATCTTTGCTTTGAGTGATGTGTGTTGAAAAAATGATTTGAGTGTCCACCAGTAAGCTCTGGTTGTCAGCTGGAGTTGTAGTGGTGAACAAGTCAAGGCTCCTGACCTCCTTAGTAGTGCTAATGCTACGAAGAAAAGAATACAAAGTGAGGGATGGAGAATAACTGGTTAAGTGGAAGACAGGGAACTGTTTTAGCTGAGATGATCTCTGAAGAGTTCCCTGACGAAGTAATGTATGAGCAGAGTCCTGACTGATAGAACTGAGTGACCAGTGGGAAGATTTGAGGACAGGGTGTATGCAGAGAGTACAGCCAGTACAAAGACCTTGGGAGATTAACATATTCAAAAACAGTGAGGTCAGAGTGGCTGGATACAATGAGCAAGGGGAAAGTGGTAGGGTATTATAAGAAACGGGCAGAATCATATGATGCCTTCTAGGTAACAATAGGGCATGTAGATTTTTCTCTAAGCACAATAGTAAGCTAGACATTATCTGATTCACAATCCACTGAAAACAGGGCAAGAGTAGTATAAGAAGGCCAATGCTGAGACTGTTTCAGCATTCTATGAGTGAGAAGAAAGTGACTAGAGGAGGAGCCATGGAGATGGTAAGCATTTGTTCCACTTGGGATATATTTTTGGGGTTGAGTTTAAAAGAATCTAGAGGAGATGCTAGAATTAAATTATACCATTTATGATGAGACAAAATAATTGTAATTAATATAGGGTAAAACAAAGTCTGTTTACAGTTGTTCATATGGAAAATAATACAATAGTTAATAATATTAGAATGAACTCTGTTTTGTGTACTCACAACTGTAAACCTACTTTTAATCCCACCCTGTATTTATAATGCTACATATTTTACGAAACACTTTTTGAAAATGGAGTCTCATTTTAACCTGTTAGGTAAATACTTTTTTATCCCAGTTTTAAGAATGATATAATGCAAGGTTAGAGACATTATATAATTTTCTCAAAGTCACACAAATAGTAAATGGCAGGGTCTGGATGAGATACTCACTTTGTCTATCTCAGAGTTCTGTGCTCTTCCTTCTGCACTTCAGGACATCAGGAAGATGCACGCATACATATGTACATATGTGCATCGAGAAGGAGAGAAAGGGTAGTGATTCAACCAAAAGCCTTGGTATTATGCTGCCTGTTTTTGTAACTAGATAATTGAAGAAAAGTTACTTAACCTCTTATTAAAAACAGAATACAAATATTATGCATTATAGAAGGTTGATTTTGCCAAAAAATGCCCAAAAATACCCTAGTTTAGAGACTGGCACAGAAGAAGCACACCATTAATCTCAGCCAATATGATTATACATATCTTGTACAGCAAGATAGTAAATTCATACTCATTCAGGTTTGTCATACTGTTCAAAGCAAGTTCCTTTAGTCTTGATAACATCAGGTGCATAGAACAACTATATATAGGGTTGGGCAAAAGTAGGTTTATAGTTGTTTGTATGAAGAATAATACAATATTAATAAGTGATTTTACAAGAATGAACTTTTTTACATACTCACAAGAGCAAATCTACTTTTGCTCAACCCTGTACTCTCCATTGTACAGTTGAGCATCTTGAAAGACTCAAACATCCTTAATGACTAGGGCCATGTTATACTCATTACTATAACCCTCACCTCTCTCTCCACAATCTAGCAAATATTATATACATTGCTTTATTAAGTGCTTCAGGAACTGAATTCATTTGAAAAGGCAGTGTAGGCAATTAGTTATGTGGTATAATTTGAGGGACACAATAAAACCCCCAAACCCAACCCAAGTCGTCTATCTCAGTGTTAAACTCCACCATGGAATAACAGAATCTCAAGGTTGGAAAAGATACTGGAAATCATAAAATGTCGTGTATTTACAAAGCCCTTCTCACCAGCTGGACAGAGTCTCCTCTATAATGTTCAGCCTCTGCCTGATTATCTCCAATCATAGGGAAATCCTGACTTCATAAGGCAGCCTGTTCCACATTGGGCTTCTCTTACAATAAGAAATTGCTTCCCAATATTGACTTGGAACCAACCTCCCTCCCCCTCCAGGGGCGCAGCAGGCTTGGGGGGGCTGGGAATAGTAGCTGTGCTATGTATGGAGCAGCTTCTCCAGGAGGAGGTTTTTTGGTCTCTGCTCTCTCAATGCTCTGATGATTCCCTTCATTTTTTAAATTAAGAAATATCATTGTTTGGCTAGGTGAGCTCTGTTGCCTTTCTGTCACTAGTTTCTGTAATCTTTTTTTAAAATTTTATCTCCTGAATTTCTCATCTCCTGGATCTGGAAGAAATTTGCACTTTAGGATTTAGTTTATCCTCAAATGATTCTTCTGCTTTTCAAATGATTTCTAGTTGCTTTACATGGGAGTACTGGAATAAAATAGACCCAAATAATCTTCATGATTACTGATAAGTTTTGGAAGTCCCATGCACTGGTCATATTTCTAATTTAGAAAGTCTTGAAAAGAACCAATATGAAGGGTAGGGAACTTGGGTTTAGCTTAGCTCTGCCTTACATTTATTATGTAACCTTGGAAAAGTCTGTCTCCCTATAGGCTTCAAGTCCTTTATCTGACAAATACATGGGATTGAATTTCATATTCACTATCCTTTCTCTGATTCTATGCACAAGGTTTGTAGAATTTTTGAAATTTTCGTGCAGCTTTATTTTTGTAAATTTTATTTTAATTGTTATTCAAGTATAGTTTTCTGTCTTTTACTCCCATCCCAGTCCACGCCCCCCCCCCCCGCCCATTGCTCCCCACCTCCCTCCCAAATCATAGGGTGAAGGTGGGCAAAGAGGTGACAGATGGGAGAATAGCAGGAAATATCCTAGAAATACATATTACGTAGTTTCAGATGCCATATTAAGGAGCTTGACCTTGACCCAGTAAGTGATGGAAACATATTAAAGAATTTTAAGCATAGGAATGCCATATTTTCATTTGTGTTTTGAATTCACTCTGTTGTTAGTATGGATAGTATGGATTGTAAGGATGGATTGGAGTAGGACAAGACTGCAGGCAGGTACATAATTTGTCCAGATGACAGATAGACTAGACTAGTATCAGTTGGAGTAGAGGGAATAGACTTTACCTTGAGTTGGAAGCATAATCAAAAGGAAGGCTTTAGCTGAAGAGAAATGGAAATGTTTTGAAAATGAAGTGAAAGAACCAGTGGAGGGCACAGGATTGGAAATTCATGAGGGCGAGGGTCTAGAGGATGTCCTGGCAGACACTGGAAAAATTGGGAGTCCAAAACATAGTGAGAAGGGTTAGCATTGGACAAAAGGAGAAATGGTAGAGAAAGAAGTAATTCAGAAGTCTGTCTCTTATTGTATGTCTATGGGCCTCAGTATTTTTTTCACTTGCTTGTTCAGCCACCACAGTCTTCCCTACCAGCTATACATCTGAGTTTTTTCAAAGACAGCAGTGTTTAAGCTCATCAGTGGGTGGTATCATTTTTTTTTTTCCATTTACTCAACAATAGTCTTTGAACAATCATTCTGTGGCAGTCCCCATGCTAGGCATGGAAGATACAATGATGAATCAGACTCAGTCTCTGGCCGTGAGAACCTCCTTATCTGTAAAGGGAAGACAGTTGTATTAATAAGTCAGTGTACAATAGATTGTTACAGGTGTTTTAACAAAAGTTGGGAATAATTCTACCTGGGTTGAGAGGTGAGATGGACTACAAAGGCTTCATAAAAAAGATAAATGTGCTTGAGCTAAAAGTTTGAAAGTGTGATTGCTTGAGATAAATATTGAAAGGTTACTAGTTGATTTTTAGTAGTTTAGGATAAGGTGCTTGGCAGAATTCTAAGATGCATATTCATGAACTCGGGTTGAGTGTACCTCCTATAATTACTTTGTATTAAAATTGCTTATTTGTCTTTTTTTTTTTTTTTACCATTAGTCCATGAAAGTTTCAATGACTCTGATACAATTGATCTTCAACTTTTCTGCCTAACCCAGTTACTTAGTGATTGTTGTTTAATGAATGAATGAGGAATTTTCTTACACATAAAATTTAGTCAATAACAGTCCTTTTGCAGAAGTTGTGAGTATAAAAGAGATAACGTAGAGCAAGTCACTTAGCCTCTTTCTGTCTATTTTTATGGCTGAAAACTTGGACAGATAGTACCTGGCCTTACATATTAAGTAAAACCCAATGCTTGAACACTTGGAAATGGGAAAGGGTAAGAGAGTAGGCAAATATAAGATGTGCTGTTTTATCATTCAGCAGACAAGAACTTGCAGATGAGGACTTGTTGGCCATTTCAGACTAAGAATAAGTGTATACAAACACCTTTTACCATGACATTTTATAAGCGGTCTACTTTTTCTAATAATTTTCATAAGATTTCCTAAGTTAGGTAAACTGTGTGTTTGCTTGCATTTCAAATGGTCTTAAAGCTTTCTCTTCCCCAGGGTTCAAACTCAGATCTTCATTTTCTTTTGTTCCCACTGCAGAATTAAATGCTTATCATAGCTCATAATTTAATTCCTGGGTGATAGACTAAAGCACACGCCACTACAACTTGCTTAAAATGAGTATAAAATGGTGAACATTTAAAGCTCTTCTTTTGAGAGATAATTGAAAGATGACAAAACTATCTTTTTAACTTAGAAAAGATTTGTGTGTTAGAAGGTCTGACTTCCTGTGGATAATACTACAAAGCCAATCCATTTGCCTCCAACTCTGAGAAGAGAAAGATGGATGGCTTTTCCCTGTGGGTAGAGAGAGAATGGAAAACTGTAGTGCAGGTACTCTTACCCAGGCTGCACCCAACCCCTGCGCTCCTATGAGCTCCTCACCTGCATAGACTCTGGGCTTCTGCAGCGCCCCCTCCAACCATGAACTTCTACCTTGCACTGTCTCATGTAGTATCTTTAGGATTGAATTATTCAGGAAGAAAAGGAGAGGAAGAATAAGAGGTTTACCACACTTTTTGTTTCTTTTTTAGTTCCTGTTTAGGTTTGATTGATTGTTTTCTGCTTCTGTTGTGGAAGTCACAGTTTCTATTTATGATCTTGTAATTGTAACTGTAAATTTATGACATACATTCTTAACCAGGTATTTTTCCTAAAGAAGTTGAAAACTACTCAATACCTTTTTCTTCCTGGGAACAAGGCAGAAATATGAGCGTGCCTGAAACTCTTCTCTGAACTACACTCCCTTCCTTTCCTAAGAGTTTTAATTACATATTTTAAAAATATATAGAGCAAATTATTATTTTTACTGCTAGAAGACAGATTTGCCAACATATCTTACGATTCTTTATCTCCCCTTTGTTCTTGCATCCCAGTACTTCCCTCTGGCTTCAGGTTTCTTCTAGTACTTTCAATGAGGTTACAGGTATGATAAATTTTCTTAGTTATTATGTATCTGGTAAACATTATGTTCCCTTAACTATTACACGATTGTTTAGGAATATTCTAAACTGGCAGATATTTTCTTTTATTACTTTGAAGAAATCTTTTCCAGCACTTATTATTGCTTATAAGAGTTCTACTCTAGGCCTAATTATTATGGTATGCAGTCAACATGCCTTTTGCCATATGAGCATTTGAAGTGATTTTTTCCTTTAATCTTGATGTTTGGCAGTTTCGTTTTCCTTTATCCTCTAAGGGGACACTCACTGTTGTACTTACCTACCTCCTAGGCAGTCACTCTCTTTCAGACTCCCTCTATGTTCACCCTGTTCTGTATGTCCTTGCTGACCTTTTGCGACCTCGCGGTACTTCCTCTTCTCCACTGGCACCGTTTTGGAAGGTGCCAAGAAGGATGGAAGGTTGCCATCCTTCTTGATCCTTATGGTTCAACTCAAATTTCATATTTATGAGAGACTGTTCTTTAATCATATCAGCCAAAATGAATCCCCCCAAATATCAATAATATATTATTGACCCAGAACACTTGACCTATGTAGTCCACATAGCCTCTTCTTATAAATGCTGAAGAGAATATTAAAATAAAATGTAGGTTTTGTAAATGGACAAGACAGACTTCATATCTCAGCTCTCTACTAACTAATGTGTAGTGATTTGTGGGAACTTAATTTCACTGAGCTCTAGTTTCTTCACTTAAAAAATGAAAATGACATCTACCTCATGGAACTGGCATAAGACCAAGCTACCAAACCTTTCCAGTTACCAGATACAAATCAATTTATAATAACACAGACAACCTAGAGTTCTTGTTCTTGTCCTGTGCAGAACTGTCAGTTCTCCTTAGAAAGCACACCAACATATTTCAGAAGTCTTTAACGGATGTCGCACGTGTGCTTTCAAACCAGTCTGTCACCCAGACCGCATGTGGGTTCTGTTTCTCCTTGTGTTCTCCAGTTCCTACAAGTAAATGTCTTCTGACCAAGAAGGTACTTGGAGAAACCAAATCATCATCCTTGTGGATAGGACACCCATTTATACATTTATTAATTTAACAAATATGTATTGAGAATATACTGTGCATCATGCAATGTAATAAGTACTAGAAATATATGAGTGAAAACATTTAAGTATCTCTGCTCTTATGGTGTTTACATACTGATTAGAAGAGAGAGAATAAACATAATAAACAAAGAAACCATTTTTATGCTCAAGACTGGATTGGATTAAGTATATTTATTCACCAGACATTTTTAAATGCCAATTAAAATTCCAAATACTGGTTTGATGAATGAGCAGATATAATTCTGCTACCATACAACATATAGAATAATAGAAAAGATTTATATTTAAATAAACATTAAAGTAAACATATAACAACAAACTGTGGTATGTTCAACGTGGAAAAAGAATAAAGCTCTGTGGGATATAATGTAGTAGGTACTCAGAAAAGGCCTTGTTTGGGTTAGTCATTAAAAAATAGAGCTGAGGGGAGGGAAGGACATAGCTAGTCTGAATGAGAAAACAGAGACTGGTAGGGAGAGAGAGGGCATGTGCTGATGTCAATGCAAGGGTGCTGCCTCCATAGGCCTTCGTGGCCTTCAGTGTTTTGAGTGCTAGAGGGAGATGGGAGTGTGTTTTGAAGGGGGTAGAATGGCCCTTCATCATCTCTGTGCCTTAACTTTGTTCTTGGGACCTGAGGCAGCACTCTTTGCCCCTCGTTTTCTACAGTTTCCCTTAAAAACCGCTTTTCTTTATCTTCTGTAAGCTACCATGTGGACACACACACATCACCACAAGAACGGCTAGCAATTTGCTGCCACAGAACAACTCAAATCCTTCCAAGAAAACGCATTTCTCCAAAGAAACAGCCTTCTGAGATGTATCCATACCTACAACATACTCATAGGTAATCTTTCATATTTTTATACAGATCAATTTCTCTCGCTCTAGCCATAATCTCTCAAATGATTTCAGGCCAGAAGTGGATCTTTGCTTTACTTTTGTCCAACCAAAAAGCCTATTTGGGTGACTTCTCAGAAATAGAAAAGAATGACATTCACTAAAGGTGGAATTCATCTGTACCTTTTACAAAATAGAAAATAGCTGAAATCTATGAAAGGACAGTTTTTCTTGTTTCTGCTTCTAACCACCCCATCTTCCCCTCAAAACTTCAGAGACTTTTGTTCTATCAATTCCACAGCCTTCCCAGGGGTCTGGCAAGAAGGAAGCTTCTCCCTGTAGGATAGAGGGATAAGAGGCACCTTGCTCCAGGCATCATTTCATTCTTCGTGTGCCGTGCTGCCGCTTACAGGAAAGGGAGTGTGCAGCGTGGCTGTAGACATACAGTAGGCCTTATTTTTTAACTTAATTTTTTAAAATTATAGTTTACATACAATATTATTTTCTATTAATTTCAGGTATATAGCATAGTGCAAGGGTTCCTCCCCTGATATTTCCAATACCTAACTGGCACCATATTTAGTAATTACAATATTATTGACTATATTTTCATATGGCTGTATTTTACATCCATATGACTCTAACTACCAATCTGTACTTCTTAGCTCCTTCACCTGTATCACCCAGTCCCAACCCCTGTCCCCCCTGGCAACCATCAGTCATATAGTAGGCATTACACAAGTGACAATGGGTTTCTTCCTCTTACTGATTTATGTAATTACTCCAATTCTGCTGTTCCTGAAGGATAGTGAGTTTCTTATAATTTTTTGTGCTTCTCACAGATTTAGATTTAAGTAAATTTATTAAATAAACTTTTATGTGCCTGTTACCATGTCAAGAATGTCCCTATAGCCCTGGCTCGTGTGGCTCAGTGGACTGAGCACAGGACTGTGAACCAAAGTGTCGCTGGTTTGATTTCCAGTCAGGGCACATGCCTGGGTTGAGGGCCAGGTTGCCAGTAGGGGGCACCCAAAAGGCAACCACACATTGATGTTTCTCTCCCTCTCTTTCTCCCTCCTTTCCCCTCTCTAAAAATAAGTAAATAAAAATCTTAAAACATCATCCAATCCTCATGACCAATATATGAAGTATATCTTATTACTTTATTTTTTGATGAATAAACACAGGCTTACATATCAAGTAACTGGATCTAGATAACATAGCCACTTAGTAGTGAGGCCAGGATTCAATCCAGTCACTCAGTCCTTCAAATGATGTCCTTCCCAGGGACATGGTATCAAAAACCATAACATCTCACCAAGTGCTATGAGCATTTTATGGTTTCATAGTATTTGTGAATAAATGAGAATTGATGTGTTGCTTAAAATGATAAATACTTGTCAACATGTTATGCCATTTTGTTTTAGCTTTAAAACTTCATGTAAATTGATATGGAGAGATTTATATAATATAAAAAGTAAAATGAGGTAGAATGTATATATAATATATTCTATTTTACTAAATACAGACATACAGAGTGGGGGGAAAGTAGGTTTACAGGTTTTTGTATGGAAAATGATACAATAATTAATAAGTAATCATAATACAAGAATAGCCAAAGAACATATATGCATATATGCATAGCCCGTGGACACAGACAACAATGTGGTGAAGGCCGGGGAGGGGGTGGAAACGGGGGGTAGAGGAGCAAACCGGGGGGGGGGGCGGATCAGGGACAACTGTAATAGTGTCAACAATGAAGAAATACAAGAATAAATTTGTGTTTTGCATACTTGCAACTGTAAACCTGTTTTTGTTGCTCTTTGTATACAGGAATGTAGAGGAAAAATCAGGAGGAATGTGTATGAAGTTTTAACAGTTTTTGTGCAAAATAGTATTAATAGGATTACCAGGGATTTTTGTTTCTTTATGCTATATATTTTCTCCTTTTTTCTAAGCATTTTTCTGTACTGACTATTATTTGTGTACAAATAAATTTAAAGATTTAAATAATTAATGCAAAGAAGTAAACCATATACTCCTTGGAATGTTTATGATGACCTAAATTCTAGGGATTTGTAGGATCAAATTTTAAAAAAATACACGAATAGTGCAAAATGTGCAATGGAGATATAGAAAATACTGGATTTTTATATCAGTCTTCTTTCCAATCACTTGACAAACCAGGACATTTCTAAAGAAAATGTTGACACACTGAACATATATGACTTAATATGCTTTTAAATACAGGAGACCAACATTTGTCTTTTCACTGACACATTTGAAAGCATGTCAAAATCTAATTTTGATTAGAGAAAAGAGTGTGACACATCTAGATTATAAATGCAAATCCCAGTAGATATTTGATTTCATCTAATCAAAGATGTTATTTTTAATTGCTATGGAACAAGATGATCTTGTGTTAATGACGCATTGAGTTAATAACAGTACTTTGTATTTACATAGAGATTTTATGTGAGCTTAACATACTTCATGAATTAAAACAAGTTCTCTTGGTGGAATTACTTTGGAAAACTCCTTGGCAATGTCTTCTAAAGCTGAATGCATGCATACCTTGTTACCCAGAAGCTATATTCTTGGTGTAAACTCAACATAAATACGTATTTTTGTTTACCAAAGACATGTCATAGGAGCACTATTTATTATAGCTCCAATCTGGGAAGTACCTAAAGGCCCATCAACTATAGAAAGGCTATAGAATGGATGAATAAATTATGTTATAGTCACACAATGAAATGCTATGTAGCAATGAGAATGAGTGATATAAACCTAAATGCAACAATATGGATGAATCTCATAAACATAATATTGAGTGAAAAAAGCCAACACAAAATAATCCTTGTATTATTTTGTATGTATACTTGTGTTTTTATGTTGTGCAAAAGCATGCAAAACTAACTATGTATTAGAAGTCACAGTAGCAATTACCCTTGGTGTGGGTTGCAGTGTGAAGGAAGTATAAATGGAGAATATGTAGGGTGCTAGTAATATTTTTGGATCTGAGTGCTAGTTTCACAATTGTGTTCATGTTATGAAAATAATTACTTGAGCTTTACTCTTATGATATATGTATTTTTCTATATCTATATAATGATTTCATGCACCTTAAAACATAGATTTACTTTATAGCTTTAGACATCTCCTAAATCTTCTCTTCTCTTCTAGATTTTTAGATGTTTTTAGGTAGCACCTAAGTAGCTGTCATTAATTTAATTCGTTTATTCAAAATTATATACTGTGTACTTTATGTCAGGTCTGTAATAGGGTATGCAGATACAAAAAAAAAGTAGAAAAGAAAAGGAAGAAAGAAAACCAGTGTTTGTGCTCAAGGAATTCATATGAGTAGATGAGGACAGGTAAATAATCACCAATAATGTAGAATAGCATGTAGAAATAAGCACAAGATGTTTTTCTAAACTCAAACAGGAATACCCAAGCCAGACTGTGGACTTGGGTATCAAGAAGGCAGACTGGGACAAGTGGTAAATGATTTTTGCATGAAAGATAAGCAATTACACAGACAAAAACTAATAGGAAACACATTCCAAGTAGGGGAAACTGCATTTGGGAAGTATCTAAGATGAGCAAGAATATGATCTCTTCAAGGAACTGTGAATATTTACTATGCCAGGAATATAGGCTATGAGGAGGAGGAGTAGCAGAGCGAGAGGCTGCAAAATTAAGAAATGGTTTTGAATATCATGCTGAAGAGTTTGGACTTTTCCTGAATCCCAAGAGGAGGTAGTGAAGGGTTTAAAGCAGAGGAGTGACATAAGATTTTCACTTTAAAAAATCACTCTGAAATTGGTCGGGAGAATACACTGGAGAGATGTAGGTCTAGTGGCAGGGAGGCATTAATGGAAGAAATGATGAGACCTGAACTAAGGTAGTCAGCTTTTCCCAAACAACACTCACCCATGTATTTGAGTATGCATCTGGTTTTAAGATATGAGGAAATGGGCAGTAAGCTTACATTGCACCGTAGACAATTTCAAATTGAATATTAGCCCTACATGTCCTTAAAATTCTTTAGATGGAAGCAGCAACACCACTCGTTACTGCCTACAGCACCCTCTGCCTCTTCCTGGGTGCCACAGGCCTAGGCCAGAACTTAGCCTGCTCTCAAGAATCATCGCCAGAAGGGTATTTGACTCTGGTGGGACCCCACTATTCAGATAGGTCTTTTTACTGGGAAAATTTCATCAGAGCTGCTGGGCTCAACTGGTCTTTGTAATGTCCTAAATATCAGGGACAAAAGATCTGCTATGCAGGAAAAGGTGTCTCTGGGATTGCTGAGCACATCAGTAAAACACTGAGTTTTATGAGATGGGAGAATAAAGAATGAATCTCGATCGGCGCGAACACACACTAGGAGTATCTCCTGTTGCAAGGCTGGATGCAGTGAAAAGGGAGCTGTACCAAACTACCGCATTGCTGACCTGGATGGCAAGTTAGATGTCATCCTGCTACTTCCAGCATGCAGTATGAACCACAGTAGCTCTCGTAGTAGCAGAAAGTGGCAATGCTGGAGTTTATGGTTCTCCTTAGTAATGCTCTGAACCTCAAGAAGGCCATGAGTATTAGAGTTGAGGCCTCCCATAGTGTGAAGAATGTCACTGAGGATAAATGAAGGTAAGAAGCTACCAGTCAAAGCCACGAGGCAGTTTTCTACTAAAACCCAGAGCCAAACCCAGTTCACTGCCTGTTTTTATAAATAAAGTTCTATTGGAAAACAGCAGCATCCATTTGTTTATGAATTATCTATGGCTGAATGTGTCCTACAATGGCAGAGTTGCATAGTTGGGACAGAAGAGACTAACTCACAAAGTAAAAAATATTTATCATCTGACCCTCTCCAGGAAAAGTTTGGCTACCTTTGCTTGGAGTGTGAAAAAACTCTGGGACTGCTAGCGAATGCTGTTGGAAAGGCTGGCTGCAAGAGCTGAGATTTTCTCAGAGTTTTTTGTCTGGATTTATAATCTGGAATTTAACTTCTGCTAGCCCCAGCAGATACATCAGCCCTATGGTAGCTCATAAAGAACTATCCAATAATATATTGTAAAAATCTCTGACCAGAATTACTGGGAAATTTGGTGGAAAAACTGACTTTTTATGCAAATATCCAGGTGGTAGGAGATGATCTCATAGTGGTCAACCCAAAACAAATTGCCAGGCTGAGGATGAGGAATAATACACCTCTTTTGTGCTTTAAGTCAACCAGATTGGCTCTGAGTCTCTTCAGCTGGCTTAGTAGAATGAGAGGGGCAGCACTGGTTTCCATTGCTCTGGGGAAACAGAAAATGGTTCTACTCCTGACCTGGTGGTAGGGCATTGCCCTGCACATATCAAGTACATCGCACTTTAATCTGAATTTGCTTCTTGGGAATGAGGAAGTTCTGGATAGAAGATCCAGATGCTTCCTCGTCATTTAAGCTCAAGACAGGAGAGCCTGTTCAGGTCAGTTCAGCTGGTTAGACCTCTGCAGCTGTTCTAATCAGACAGCCTGAAACAGCAGACCAGTATTTTCCAAGGACCTCTGATCATTTTCTCCCTTTCCCTCACTTCCATGTGGTGTGCTCACTGCTATTAGAAATGAAAAACTATGGTACATTTACACAATGGAATACTATGCAGCAGAAAAGAAGAAGGGGCTCCTACCCTTCACAATAGCATGGATAGAACTTATGAGCATTATGCTAAGTGAAATAAGCCAGGTGGTGAAAGACAAATAACATACAATCTCACCTGTAAGGGAACATAATCAACGAAAGAAACAAGCAAGCAGAATACAACTAGACACATTGAAATAAAGAACAAACTGACAGTAACCAGAGAGGAGGAGGGAGAGGGATGATAGGGGGAAATAGGAAAAGGGCCATCAAGGAACATGTATAAAGGTCACATGGACAAAGCCAAAGTGGGTAGATTCAAGGGTGGGAGGCAGGGATGGATGGGGTGTGGAGGTGCAGTAGGATTAAAATGGAGACAACTGAACTTGAACAACAATAAAAAAAAAATGAAAAAAATGTTGTATCAGAAGCAAAGCTTAGCCATCTGGAATCATTTTAGAAGATCTAGCTTTGTAGTCATGTGACTAGCTCAAAATTACGTTTTTCTCAACTTTACGTCACTCTGAGTCTGTCAATCAACATACTTACAGTGTGGTCCCCTGAAGTTCAGAGGCAAACTTCCTCATAGTTTTAATGTGGAGAAAAAAGTCAGTAACTAAAAACTATTCCATTAGCTAATTTGCCACTGGGGACTTTTTTCGCTGTCCACAGTATCCTCTGTGGTACTGCATACTTTCACCCTCTTCCAGTGCCTTTTTCCCCACTCGCAGATTATCGTTCCTTTCCAAGTTCCCAATATTCCTTCTGTTATGCACCATGTTCAAATCTCTCCAGGTCCTAGCCCTCATTCCCTTAAAGGTCCACTTTTGAGGTGCTCAGCAGAACTCATCTGTTATTTAGTGAAGTCCATCCTTCTCTGGAGGACTTGGGGCTGTAAATAGCAATACATTGCCTGTGTCAAGTACCAAGCACAGTCAGTGTTAAAGCAATCCTTTTTTTCTCTTTTTCCTTCTGCTTGTTTTATTGTTGTTATATTCTTTTTCTTCTTATTTCAAAAAATAAATGCCTCATTACATCTGTTGACATTTGTGTTCTCTTATTTTGGATTGAAGCTCATAAAAGGAAAGATGTGAATCCTTCTGGTCTTGTACAATATAGCATGTAAAGCAGGGCATGCGATGCGTATTCTTCAGATTTGGTATACAATACCAGAGAAAACTGAGGGCCATTTTCTTCACTTTTGTAAGACTTCCTCTTCCTCCAGATAGTTAGTGGCCCACTGTAGCTTAGCATCTTCTTTAGAGTATAAAGCAGAGTCTGGAAAACAGTTAACATAGTGTTGAAAGTAGAAGATTTGAATATATCACTTAGTATACACTTTGGTTAGGTTACATAATCTTCCTAAACCTCAGTTTCCTCATCCATAAAATAAAATAGTAATGCATACTCCACAGAGTTCTTGTAAAGATCAAATGAGTCAATGAAAGTAAATTACTTTGTGCTGGGCCAGGCAGAGAACAAATACTTAAAAAATTGGAGGCGCTTGTTATTAATGCTATGGACATGTTATAATGGTGTTTGGCTTATATAGTTGTCAGAAAAATTGAAAATAAGTGAAGCAAACAAATGCCAGGAGGCAAATTGAGAAAGGGCTGTAGTAAACCCCACATGCATTAAGGTGGTATTCAGTAACTTTTTTTTTTCACTTTTTACTCTGGAAAATTTCAACTTATACGAAAGTAAACAGAAATAATATAATAAACATCATGTACTCATAATCCAGCTTCAACATGATCAACTCATAGCCTATCAATTTTCATTTTTATCACTATTCACTTCCTTCTAACTCCTCTTCCACTGTATATTTTTAAGTAAATCACATAGTATATATTTTACTCCATAAATACTTCAGTATATATTTATGAAAGATAAGGACTTAAAAATAACCGTAAGTACTATAGGTAGATCTTGGCTGACTTGAAGCTGACATCCCTGGGTAACCCATTTACCTCCCCAAAGAAGTCAGCACACAAGCTGAGGCATAAGATTGTGCCCATTAGGAATGGTAGCAAGACTATATGTTTGGGGGGAATAGAAGGAAGGTAAAAGTTACATTTTTATTTCATTAATACATCAAATGCTGGCTATTAACATGACTGTGGCACAAGCAAGCTGTGATAAATAATGATATAATGGCAACAGACATATGCCGAGGACCAGAAAGGTTTGGTCTCCAGTCCCTATTCTACTATGTATGATTTTAGCCAGGTTACTTACATCTAATACTCTTGCATGTAACAGTTCAGTTTATCAAAAGCTTCTTTCACAACCGTTAGCTCACCTGTTCCCTATCATTTTGCCAGAAAGAAACTGAGACTCAGTGAGGTTAAAGAACTTGCCAGCGGTCACACAATCTGTTTCCTCAAAGTTGATAAGGAACATATCAGCTAACAGTTATGAAAGAAGCTGGTTTTAAGCCCAGTTTCATCTGATAGAAACTCTGTATTCTGTGCTGATTTGCTATGCTGGGTTCAACTCCAGAATTCCTTTTCTTGACCCCTCTCCCCTGGTCTCTGTTTTGATGAGATAGGGACTCTAAGTTGGGCTGGACATTGGCAGAGGAATCTGATACTGCGAGTGATGAATGCATGTGAGCAGGGATGAATCCAAGTTTATTCATTTAAGCTAATTCATTTTGGTGGACTGCTTTAAGATAATAGACGTTACAAATACAAACTTAGGTATGAAAGCTAGTATTGAGTTAGAATAAGAAAAAACAGCATCATAAATTACAATTTTTTCTTTTTTTAATTGAACTTATTGGGGTGACATTGGTTAATAAAATTTATAGGTTTCAGGTGTACAGTTCTAGAATATATCATCTGTATATTATGTTGTGGGTTCACCTTCCCAAGTCAAGTCACCTTCCATCACCATTTATCCTCCCTATACCCTCCCACCTTTCTCTCTGGTAGTCACCATACTGTTGTCTATGTCTATGATTTTTTTTTTTTTTTGCTTAATTCCATCACTGCTCTTACCCAGTCTCACAACCCTTCTCCTCTCTAACAGCTGTCAGTCTGTTCTCTATCTATGAGTCTGTTTCTATTTTGCTAGTTAATTTTGTTTATTAGATTCCCCTTATGAGTGAAATTATATGCCTTTCTCTGACTGGCATATTTCACTTAGCATAATGCTCTCTAGGTTCCTCCATACAGTTGAAAAGGGTGAGATTTCCTTCTTCTTCCTCTTCTTTTTTTACAGCCAAGTACTATTCCATTGCGTAGATGTACCATAACTTTTTAATCCACTCACCTACTGATGGATACTTGGGCTGCTTCCAAATTACAGTATTGTAAATAATGCTGCAATGAACATAAGGGTGCATATGTTCTTTTAAATTAGTGTTCTGGGCTTTTTTTTTTTTTTGGTATATATTCCCAGAAGTGGAATCACTAGGTTGTAAGGTAGTTCCACTCTTCATTTTTTGAGGTAACTTTATTCTGCTTCCCCCAGTGGCTACACAAATCTGCATTCCCAGCAACAATGCATTAGAGTTCCTTTTGTTCTCCATCCTCACCAACCTTTGTTGATTGTGGATTTATTGATGATGGCCATTCTGTCAGTTATGAGATGATGTCTCATTGTGCTTTTAATTTGTATTTTTCTGATAATTAGTGACATTGAGCATCTTTTCAGATGTCTGTTGGCCATCTGTATGTCCTCCTTGGAGAAGTGTTTATTCAGGTCCTTTGCCTCTTTAACTGGATTGTTTTTTCTTTTGGTGCTGAGTTTTATAAATTCTTCATAAATTTTGGATGTTAGCCCCTTATCATATATATCATTGATCAATATATTCTTCCATTCACTAGGTTGTCTTTTTATTTTATTGATGGTTTCCATTGCTGTGCAAAAACTTTTTAGTTTGATGTAGTACCATTTGTTTTTCTTTTGTTTCCCTTGCCCAAAGAGATATATCAGAAAATATATTACTACAAGAAATGTATGATATTTTACTGCCTATGTTTTCTTCTAGGATTTTTATGGTTTTGAGTGTAACATTTAAGTCTTTAATCCATTTTGAGTTCATTCTTTTGTATGGTATAAGAAGGTGGTCTAGTTTAAAATTTTTTGTGTATAATTTCTGTCCAATTTTCCCAACATTTATTGAGTAGACTATCTTTGTCCTATTGTATGTTTTTGGCTCCTTTTTCAAATATTAATTGACCATAAATGTGTGAGTTTATATCTGGGCTCTGTATTCTGTTCCATTGATCTATATGTCTGTTTTTATGCCAGTACCATGCTGTTTTGATTACAATGGCTTTGTAGTATAGTTTGATATCCGGTAATATGGTTCTTCCAACTTTGTTCTTCTTTCCCAGTATTGCTGTGGCAATTTGGGATCTTTCATTGTTTCTTACAAATTTTTTGGAATATTTGTTCTAGTTCTGTGAGATGTGCCATTGGTATTTTAATAGGAATTATGTTGGGTAGTATGGACATTTTAAAGATATTAATTCTTCCTATCCATGAACACACTATATGCTTCCACTTATTTGTATCTTCTTTAAGTTCTTTATTCAGTGTATTATAATTTTCATTGTACAGGTCTTTTACATTCTTGATTAAATTTATTCCTAGGTATTTTATTCTTTTTAAAAACATTTTTTATTGTTGTTCAATTACAGGTCTCCCCCTTTTCCCCCATTACTCTCCCCTGCCCTGTCCACCCCTTATGCCCACATTCAATCCTCTCCCCCACCCCAGTTGTCCTTGTCCATGGGTCCCCAAGGACCTGTTC
>PVKM010025801.1:0-19742 GCA_004027735.1 Carollia perspicillata | reverse complement strand
GTCATAGATTCAATATTTATAAGCCCTTTTAAATTAAAGCAATTAAAATTACTTGACACTGAGGTTTTTTAATAATCATCTTGAGATCATTTTTTACATACTGGGGTACCACAGAATCAAAGTACTTTATGCTAAAAGTATTTTGGCCTTCAGAGAATAAATGCTCCGAAGAGTTTACCAGAGGGGCCTGTTTATAAGGGAGACTCCCTTCATGTGTCTCTTCAGGAAGTCCAGGAATGATCCCCACCACCACCCACAGGGATCCTCTATGACCTTCAACACAGCAATTTTAACACTGGCTTTTCCTGCCCACTGTGACATGTGCTAAGATTGTTGAGATCTTCCCAAGAGAGTGTGAGGAAGAAATCAAGATGTTGCCAACAGTTATTTTCACATAGTCCACACTAGTGATTCTCACACCTTTTGCTTCAGGAACCTTTTACACCCTTAAAAAACATTGAGAACTCCAAAGAGATTTTAGTTACATGGATTAGACCTATTCATATTTAACTTACCAGAAATGAAAAGATAGACATTTAAAAAATACATGTAATAATTTATTTTAAAACAACAAACCTGTTGCATGTTAAAATAAATTATAACTTTATGAAAAGTGACTACTATCCAAACTCACCAATAAAAATTCTCAGTGTCAAGTAATAAAACTTAGTGAGAATTTTGGTATTTAAAAAATGTGTTTGCAAGTCATTTGAATGTTTGGCTTAATAGAAGAAAACTAGATTCTCTCCTGTCTGCTTCTGCATGCAATTTGTTATAATATGTTGGTATGGTAGAAGCATGTGAAGAAAATCCACACTCACAAAGATATTTTCATAGCCATTTCAGATAATTTGAGATATTCATTTTTGATATTACATTAAAACTTGACAAGCGATAATTTTTTTGGATCAGTTGTGTAGTATGGAACATGAAATTATGTTAATTAACTTTCTGTACCCTGTTACATTAAAATCCACTGGCCTACCTTGCATTTTTTATGAATTCTTTACCCACATATAATTTTGTATCATCAAGCATTAGTATTTGGAAAATATTTCTTCAAGGAATTATGCAAAGTCTTCTTGACAAATACCATTATAAATATTTTTAAAAATCACCTATTAATAGTGCCACCAATTTCATTGGCTGTTTAAATCATGTTTATGGTGTTGAATGCAAGTTTTCCAAAATTTATTTTATCACTAAAAAGTTTAAATTTTATCCTTGACAATAAATATCAGATGTTTTTCTTAAAGTATCAGTTTCCCTTTGTTCATTGTCAGGGAAAATTCTGCCATATATCCAAGTCTGAAGATATCTCTCAGTCATTCTTTCAAGTCAAGTCATATTACATGAAAAAATGGCTAGTTTAGCTTGCAACTCAAACAGTTACACAAGAACTTTTCCTTAAGAAAACTGTTATACTTTGAACTTCCCATTTTGTCACACAGAATATTAGACATATATGTATTCAAGGCTAAGATGTAATATTGCTTCATCAAAGATGTTTTTAAGTGACTCTGACAATCTTTTGAAACTAAAAGTGCATAGCATTTAATAATACAATGATGGCTACTTCAGTTTGGCACCATGGCCTTAATCCTTACAAAGGCTCTGGCAGTTTTACCCACCATTGCTCTCCACCATCAGTGCAAATGTCAGCATGGTAAAAATGCAATTGTCTTTGCTTATTGTAAAAATAGTTTTGACCTTGTGGATCCTCCGAAAGGATTTTAGGCACCCCCAAGTGTCTATGGACCACACTTTATAAGTACTACTGTTTTATATAAATAATTTATTGTGCTTCTAATTGCAAGAAACTTGAGGAAACTTAGAGCTATTAGAGATTCTACATTCTTGCCTTTAAGTCTTCTCTGTTTTATTGGTCGTATTGTTTAAAAGGTATGTAAGTGTTCATGTGACAGTTCCTCAGGTGAATGAGTGTGTTTTAATTAGTGCTTTGTCTGCTGGCTGCTTTCACTTACTTAAGCCCCATATTAAAAAAATTATTTGGGTTCTTATAGCTATCTGTCCTTCCCTTATGCTCTGAAGAGTTGGATTGCTTAGTTGTTCCAGAGCAGATATTGTGTTTTAATTCATCTTCAAATTCCTAGCACATGATTCTTCATAAGTGCTCAGGAAAAATTGAGACTCGATGAATTAAGTAATCTTCAAGGGTGATATGGTTCATCTCTATTTTATTATTGTTTATTTAGGGTAAGTGGTTGATGGTGATGTGGGAATTATTTAGGAACCTAAGGCAGGATCATTTTTTGGACACTGTCACATCCTTTCTTTATAATCTTTATATTTCTCATTAAAACCGCGTGCCACATTCATGTTGCTAAAAGACATACAGGCTATCTGAATGTGCCTGTCTTGTTCCTTTTCTTCTAGCATATGAGATTTGAAGAGCAGCTTTATTTTGAATTAGTGGAATATTGTGTATGACTGTTCCTGATACAAACTGATAGAAAACCTTGATATTTCCTCGTATCTTGTGTGAATCTTCAGTGCACTAACTGAAGAACTTGTAATCAAAACAGGTTTTAATTTTTTCAGTGTATGCTTAGAAAGAACAATCCCCCTCCTGGAGTTGTTTTACTTTGTCTCTGGCAAAAACTAATAGATCAACCAATATTTACATATCCTTTCATGTTTTAGAAATCATTTCATGTACATTCTCATTTTCTTTCAAAATAACAAGAGTTATCACATATCAAGGACATTCTATTTGCCAGTCTCTAGTCTGGAAAGAACACACACAGTTCTGTTTGATGTTAACAAGAGTTCTGTGAGGCAGGTATAGCTATCACTCCCAATTTACAGGTGAGGAAACTGAGGTTAGGTGGGATAAATAAGTTGGCCTGCTAGCTGGTAAATTACAGAGCTGGAACTCTGGTAAATTACAGAGCTGGAACTTGATCCAGCTTTCCAACCCCAAAGCTTGAATTTTGTCCACTAAAGCACACTCCTGGAAATTTAATTTTGTTATTCCTATAGAAAATACTCCAAATTCTTTATCAGAAATTTGTTTCAAAACACTGTGGTTTGGGATTTGCTGTTTTGGGAAAAGTTGCAAAAAGATTTAGAGTCTTAGGATTGATGTTATCTTTTGAGTCTCTGAGCAAAGAAAGAACAGTATCAAACCCTGAAATATTTGGTTAGGATGGCAATCCCGTAACATCAGTTAAGGTACTGATTAACACTTTTCATAAACTTAGCACCTAACTAGGTTAAGGTTTTTAAGAAGTGTTTTGCTTTACTTTCCCCCGTTATTTAAAACAACTTTTAATTTTCAATATTATTTTTGAAATTACTATTTGTCGTATTTGGTGTACTAATAGAACATAATTTCCTAATTTTTATTATAGGTATAATAAAAATGGCTTTAAGAATCATTTGAATCAGTTCCTAAACATTATATGTATGTTCTTGAAAAAGTATATTCTCTCATCTAATACTATTTAATAATAACACAAAAGAATATCCACCTCATCAATGTGACCCAGTAGCCCTCTAGGGTTTACATTTCCTACTCAGACAAAAACAATAAGTCAGTCTCTGCAGTGTGTCTGTAAGTCAGTGAGTGCTCACCATTGTCAAATGTCTTAGTGTCAAATACGTAGTTAGGAAACCGAAATGTTTTTCATGAACTTCTCTCTTCACCCAAATGGATTTGGCCTAAAACTCTGTAGATTTTCCCCTTAATTCACTAATGTATCATACTTAGATATTATTCATCTAGGTGTTCATTCATTAAGTAATATTCATTTTATCAAGTATAGTTTCTACTGCCAAAGAACCAGAGACATAAAGACAAAGAGAAGGCTAAAACATGGTCTGTGACAGTTTGTGTTTGTTATTTTTTTCCTGCAATTAAATTGCACTGATTCAGATGGTATATTTGAATCCATTGCATAATCAAATGAAATTTTAAATGTGTCAGCACTTTGAAGACTGAAAAAATACTATACAATGCTAGCTGTTATTATTATTAGGGCTATTTTAGCACAAATTGAGTCATTTTACCACCTGGCCCAGTTATCTGTAGACTGAAGATAGATGAGATAAAAGTAATATAATTAAATATTCAACAGCCAACATGTAGGAGTCTCTCTAAGATTTCAGTTGTGTGGAAACATTAAGAAATATTAATCTTTAAGCATGTTTGGTGGATTGATTTGAAGATACGACTAGACTCATTCTGAAAGGCTGGTCCTCAAACTTGAATGGGCCTGAGAATCACCTACAAGTCTTGTAAAATCACAATTGTTGGCCCGCAGCTCCAGAGTTTCTGATTCAGTGGATCCCAGGTGGAGGCCAAGAATCTGCAGCCTGAACAAATTCTCAGGGGATGCTGGCGCTGCTGGTCCTGGGGCCACACTCTGAGTATCCCTGTTGTAACCTAGGACATTGGGGTCACACTAGATGTTAGAATGTGAAACTTAATAACAAATTATTTATGCAAGTGGGCAGCTATCCCATTATTCAATGTATCAATAAAGGTAACCATGTTGAATGTTGTAACTACATCCATAGCAGAATGAGAGAGAAGAGAAAAAAGGAGAAAACCTTCTAATAAATGACTTCGATAACTGAGCCGACATCAGTGAAGGAAACACAGAACCTTGCTTTTACTGCATTTCAACACCTTAAGAGTCATGACAGTAAGGACTGGAATTGCTACAAAGCTAGTGACTTGATAGCATCAGATGTGGAAAAAGAAGAAATAAAAATAGTAACAGAGAGAAAGAAATACAATCTTTTCTCCCTCAAGGTAAAAGGAACACTTTAAGTAAGCTTCAACTGTCTTTAAGACACTGCATTCCATCCATATGTAACAGTCCTCACCTTAAGTCGGATAAAGGTTAACTTCATGGAGCATGGAGGGCACCACTAAGTGATCAATTGCTTTAATAGACAATCTAGATTCTTGCATGCACATCTCTCCTTGAGGCTGCTGCTCTCCCTAGAACCCCTGTGGCCACTTAACCACTGCACGCCTCTCACCTCTCTGTAGACAACAGGTAGAAGTGCACAAACCTTTCTGAAATTCTAAGCAAGACTAGGATTGCTCACCCCCTTGCCCCTGACTCTTGGACTCACACAAACACAACAAAGTCACTGTTAACATTCAGACACAACTCCCACCCTCCCAGTCCATAATGATGCTTGGGAAAAGTTGGGTCGTCTGAAGTGAAAGGATTTTGCCTCGAGTTAACCTATGATCCTAAGTGGGGTCTGTAGCAGTTACGGTGCTCATTCTGCTATGAATTACAGTGACTCTTCTCCCTGCTTAAGAGATTAAACACACAGGCTTTATTCTCTCATACAAAACAGATCCAATCACAGGCAGTCCAGATGCAGTGTGATGGTTTCATGACACCATCAGTGCCTCTCATCCCTTCAGGCTCTCAGACACCCCAAGCCCAGGTATCAGCCTCGTCTTTGTGGTCCAGGAGGTGAGGCTGAGGTTCCAGCTAATGTAGACACATTCCAGGCAGCAGATGAGAGTAAAAGAAGTAAAGGGGTGTGCTTCCACCCTTCAAGGGGAACGTTTTACATGTTGCACACAAAAGCCCCTAGTTGTCAAAGGGCCTGGGAAATGATAACTGGGCAGCAAGCAGCTTAGGTGAAAATTAAAGTTTTATCATTAAGGAAAATCATGGATATTGGGTTAGCAAATAGTAATTGCTGCCATCAAGTCCAAGAAAATTAAAGTTCCTGCTTTCCATCATAGAAAGGGGTAAAACACAGCCACGTTACAAGTGTCGGTCTCACACTTCGGAGAACAAAAGAGCTCCTTGGAGTGCCTGTTGAAGTTTACACTCTCATTTGGTTATTGTGGTCAGGAGGTACCAAAAACCACGCTTTGAGAAACACAGCTTTACAACTTCATTACCATTTGTCAGCCATCTGTCTGTGGCTGCCTGGAATGCCTGGATCATCCCTTGATAGCAAATTCTGTTCTGTTCCTTTTTTTTTTTTTTTACTCTTTTATTCTCTATAATTAGTCTTACAAATGGGATGGACACACTCCCCAAAATATTTGTTCCATCAGACAGCAAAGTTGGAACGATAATGACAAATGAGTTACAACCATGCAATAAGCCCCTCCTTGAAGGCACAGGGTGAAGGTCTTCCCCAGGAGGAGTTAACTTGGGTTCCAGAGTGGAGGAGCACCAGGGCCATGCCTCTCGGCGACTCTGTTGGCCGGAAGCAGCCGGATCAGGCGCAGCAGTCAATCTAACTGTGAGTGATTAATAGCCAAGCAGAATCTCTGGAGCTTTATTTCCCAGTCCCTGCTCTGCTTCCTTTTTAAGACTCAGGTAAATGTCAAGAATGGACCTAGGGATTACAGCTGACAAGGGGTAAATGCCTTCATGTTGTCCTCCAAAGGTTAAGGTTCCCCAGACCCAGTGGGAAGCCCCAGCCTCCAATAACCATTAATCCACTCTACACTGGTAGGAGTGAGCATATTTATGACTGCAGTCACTAAAGGGTGAAATAAAGATTAGATTTTAGTTAGGAACGCAAAGCTTTTGAGATCAATACAAGCTCACTGCTGAAATCAATCTAAAGTTTGGAATTTTTAAGTAAAGATTTACTGGGCTTCCTTGTACAGTTAATTTTCCAAAGGGAAAATAAGCTCAGAAATGTAACATAGTAATCAAATTGAGTAAACACTAGTTAGTTTATACACTGACCTTGGTTATGCACACATCAAATAAGTGTGTAAAGCAATAAAAATGCCCATATGATAGATTGTAAATTTGCCAATAAACAGGTAAAACCAAAATACACATATAGATTTACTTGATAAAAACTCTAGCAGCTACATTTGCCTATTTGAAAACATAATCAATAGACATTAATAATGAAGTTATTCGTGCATTTCCCTATTACTGTGCATATTAAGTGTTTCAATTATTTCTACTTAGTTTGATAGATAAATGTATAGCCATATTTTATGAAAGTCTTCAAAAAGAATATAGAATTGTTCTTGAAAACAAAAGCTACCATTTGGATGAAAGAGCAAGTGGACTGGAAACATATAGCTTGTTATTCTCCTCTGGTGTTCATGTTTGATGCATGTATACAATTTATTATGCAATTTCTTGAGATTTGACAAAGTAATTGTCTGGCAAACCATAGCTTTAATGATTTTTTTCTGTTTCATATGAAAAGATGGTAGGTATTTTAGGAAAATGGCTTGCTGGATCAGTGTCTATAAGCTCTCTTTTGCTTGTTACATATTTGTGGAGTTGTGGAGACCCAGAGATATTTCAGGAGTGTGATTCCACATAGTAAATTCATTTTCTTCAGCAGAGTAAGTGCATGAAAGCTTACAGTAAGCTGTAACTTCAGAAATTATTTAAGCCACCCCTGGGCCCTCATAGTGGAACTGCGCGTCTTCTTGGTAGAGTAGGTAGGAGAGCATCTCCCACGTGAAGGCGATACTGGAAGACAGGCACAGCCTTCGGTTAATTTCTGACTAGGCTATTGCAATAGATCACAGATTGGTGTATTTGCTGTATGCATCTGTTCATGGTAATACATATCCAGTTGTTAGAAGGAAGAATGATCAACTACACCTAACTTATTTGCTGCTCAGACTTATTTGCCACCATTGGCTGCCAGGAGGCCAGAGGTGGGCTCTGAAAGCCCGTTTGCCTGGAGCATTTTCCTTCCATTCACTCCACGCTATGGAGCAGAGCTCCATAGAATTTGAATTCTGTGGACTTATGTTGCCCCTTTGAAATATTTACAGAGTAGAGCGAAATTTTTTTAGTTGCTTAATGTTGGCATCTGCCACCTGATGCCTCACTCTTGGGAAATATACAAAGTCACTGAGCAAATGTGTATATATATTATTAAACAGTAGAACCCACTTGGGTCATAGGAGACATGCAGTGTTTCCTACTCCATTAAAGCTATTACATAGTCCTAAAGCAATATTTTCATAGATATATACCCTCTAAGGATGGGTAAAGTAATTCTTAAGTTTTACAAAGTACACAAATAGAGTGGTTACATATACTCTGTGTGTATATCTATGTATGCAGGCATGTGTGTATGTAATTATGTAATTCCTGTGTGAACACATATACTACTTACATACATACACATATACAAAATCACCATGTCTACCCTGGGATGGAAAACCTGACCACTTAAATGCTTGTTCAGATGACTTCATCAACAACAAATTATTTTCTAAAAAACTTGGCAGTGTTTAAAACGCTTTAATAAACTAAACTTCTATTCACTTAGCACAAATACCCTGTCCGCTTCTGATATTCAGCCTTGGGAATAAAGCAATTTGGAACGCACTGCTATCATAAATCCAGATGGTTTCAATAGAAGCTGGGTTAGCAGTTATGATACCACAAATGTTTCTAGGTTTGTGCAGATTTCAGAACCATACTGATGACAGTTATATTTAAATGATCGAATTTTCAGACAAAGCCAGTTCTCCCTTTGCACAAATCTCAAAACACTTAGGAAACAACAAATGAGCACAGAAGTCATCTTACAGACAGCATTACATATTTTGTTGAACTAATGAATGAATAGTGGATGCCTAGTGGAATCCATCCATACATCAACGTAACTGAGCAAACAAGTCCAAGCCTCCAGTGGTGACAAGTTAATTGCCCAAGTGGGTCTGGAGAGAGAGTTGAGCCTTTGGGAGCCACAGGGTTCTTCTGGGCCAGTCAGGACGGGGGCTGTTCAAATGGAAGGAAGCTTTGAGAATCTCAGCTCTTCATTTCATACAGACTATTCCTAAACACAAAGGATTCACAAGGAAAGCTACACTCAGTCCTGCATCTTTGTGCATCAGAAAAATCCACCTACTTTCGTGGTTACTTTTTACAGACTTGAAAGGGTTCTCAAAGAAGCAAATGCATTACACACAAGGACAGGTACACTTTCTCTGGTGTCTAAAAGAACAAATTTTTAAAAGCCAGCAATACCATACTATTGCAAAATCCACAAAAATAACAATTTTAACTAGCTAACTGCCTAAGATACCCCTATATATACTCTTTCCTTTGATTTTGGCTTCATAGCCTTCAATTGCACAATAGCTAAGATTTTATTTTCTAGAGAACAAAAATAGATCACTTAGTCTTTCTAGTCTTTAATATATTGATCAAAATCTGTTTTTTATTATTAATGGCTAGAAAATGTCTTTCAACTTCCCAACTTATATGTACCAATAATATGACGTACTTGGGGAAAACTGTATAAGTTTCTTTCATATATGAGCTATAACTTTTCAAGTTTTCTTGTTTAGGGAACTATCTTTAAATATCTTCATATTCTTCAAGGACTGTTGCAATCGTACAGCTTCACATTACAACACAGCTTCTGATCCAACACTTTCTTGCCTTGGTGCTGTGTGAGTCAGCATAATGGAAGTCAGAATACTCTGGTAGTCATTCTTTCATTAAGGAACAACTTAATTCCACATGGGAAGTAATTGTGAACACATAAACACATCCTACTACATGCTACCAACCCAAGCCACATGAAATTCTCAATTGTAACTTCCCTTTTGCCTCAGAAATGCTCAAGACTCCTCTAACACCATCTTACATGAGGGATATGTCAAAGTGGAAACAGAAAGAAATCTTAATTGTTTGCAGTTAAAATGTCTTATTTTTGGAAATGTAATACATTGCTAGTTCCCCTTCCAGAGTTCATGCAAATGAGGGGCCTTTCCAGGGTTTAGCCTTCTCTGATCACTGAATTGGGGTGTAATTTGTCTATGGATTCTCATACTTAAGTTGGATGGCCCAAGCCCTCTACTTACTTCAAGCAAATTTACCCGAGCCCTGCATTATGAACTGCGAGCTCATATCCCATGCCTCAGTCAGCATTTTCAGGAAATAGAGATTCAGAATTTGAGAGATTTGGAGCTAAAAAAATATATTAGCAACCACAAAATCCTCCTCCCCACTCCACATATACTTTTTGCATTGTTTTATTAGTTTACAAATTGTTTTGACATATGTTTGTTTTCTTGGTCATTGCACTGCCCCTAAAATATGTGTTGTAAAAATTATTATCTTATTTTATAAATGATAAAACTAAAGTTTAGAGACATGAAGATATTTGTGTTACTATTTACTGCAACAAATGATGGAAGTGACCCTCAAATACACTTTCTTCTATTCCAAGTCCCATGTTCTTTTTTCCTATTCTCACTGGACAGTGAATTGTTAGATGAACTGTAGCTACAACCACCACTGTTGTAGAACCTTCCATTGGTCATCAGGATCAGTAGCCTATCAAAGCAAGGTCAGGCTAGGCTGGGATGCTTTTTCTTATAGCTTCCTCCCAATAGGCCTGTGTCTGTGAACTTGCTCTAAGGTAAGACTCTTGACATCTCTCCTATTAAATAGATACTGGATTTTGAAAAGTCCAGTTGAAAAGATATTGGACTTTAATTGCAAAGTATTCATTATCCACATGTCACACTGAAAGCATTTGAAGTATAGCCCTATTATATAGTAAATCTGAACATCATTACTAAAGGACATAGTGTATTCCTTCATAAAGGCACTTCTTTACATCCTCTGAGAGCTCTTTATACTCTAACGTCTTCTCATTCCCCAAGTAGGGACAGCATTTTGCCCATTCTTCCTTTTCAGTAAATTCTTTCCCATGTAAACCACTTAAATTAACATAAAGTTGGTTGGAATGGAGTAGAGTTGAAGACATTGATATAAATTCATGTTTAGCTTAATATAGATACGGATAGTTACATATAGAAACATTCATAGAAGTGTGTGTGTGTGTATAAGCTTCTTATACATACAGATATTTCCTTGCTTTTTCAGCTGAGAGGGCCTAAAAGAAACACGCTGCTACCAACTAGCACACCTAATGCTCACATTTTCGTTTCCAATACCATTCTCTAATAAAAGGAGTCCAAGTATTTTGGAGAAAAATACACAAGATGACATGTAGTATCTTGTCATGCCAGGAAGGAAGGAAGGAAGGAAGGAAGGAAGGAAGGAAGGAAGGAAGGAAGGAAGGAAGGAAGGAAGGAAGGAAGGGAATGAGGTGAGTAATGATGACAGTATGTCAAGGAATATAAGAGCCAACTGCAAAACCTCCTGATGGCCAAAGATAAAAAAGTTTGAGCAGCAAAATAAAGTGGTATTGGATTATAACACAACATACGAAATAAATACTCACAGGTCCATACTGATATAAATGAACAAATGAATGAATGGATGAATGAACGGATGAATGAATGAATAAGGGAGAATAGACAAATCTCCCTGGCAGACAAGTTTCAAATATTTCTGTACATACCCCACTCCAGGAAGCTGGAGCATAACTCACTCCTTAAGCACAGTAAGGTTATTATGAGTATAAAATATGGAGAAATTTTCACTAATACAAGAAAACTGGGAGCAAGAATAAATAGATATTTCAAGGTACAAACAGATCATCTGTAAGGGAAACTAGACTAAGAAACTTAGATTAATGGGCTAGTGTATATTCCGACACAATAATACATACCTTCATTTTTAAGAATTAGTAAGATCCATTTTTAATTTGTTGAGGTTACTCCATGCTGCTTTCCACAGTCGCTGCACCAATCTGCATTCCCACCAACTGTGAAAAATGGTTCCCTTTTCTCCACATCCTTGCCAGCATTTGTTGTTTGTTGACTTATTGTTGATAACCATTCTGACCAGTGTGAGGTGACATGTCATTGTGGTTTTAACTTGCATTTCTCTGATGATTAATGACGTTGAGCATCTTTTCATATATCTATTGGCCATCTGTATGTCCTCTTTGAAAAAATGCCTATTCTGGTCCTTGGCTCATTTTTTAAATTGGATTGTTTTTTTCGGTGTTGAGTTTTTAAGTTCTTTATACATTTGAAGTTCTTTATAAAGAAGGGGATATTAACCTCTTATCAGATTCCACTTCTGGGAATTCATCTGAAGAAACCCAAAACACTAATTCAAAGAATATAAGTGCCCCTATATGATAGCCAAGATTTGGAAGCAGCACAAGTGCCCATCAGCAGATGAGTGGATAGAACAACTATGGTACATTTGCATAATGGAATACTACATGACTATAAAAAAGAAAACAATTTTACCCTTTATGACAGTATGGATGGACCTGGAAAACATTATGCTAAGTGAAATAAGCCAGTCAGAAAAAGACAAAACCACATGATTTTGCTCATATGTGGAATCTAATGAACAAACTGAACTAACAAGCAAAATAGAGACAGACTCATAGATAGAGAGCAGGCTGACAGCTCTGGCAGGGGGGTTGTTTAGGGGGTGGAGAGACCTAGCAAAAAAGAAAAAGGACACATGGACTTGGACAGCAGTGAGGTGATTGCGGGCAGAGGGGGTGGGTGGAGGTGAAGAAGAGTATAAGGGGGATAAATAGCAACGGGAAAATGAATCAATGAATGAATAACAAATATTGTCAAAAATTTAAAAATTGAGGGTGGAGAAGATTGGAATAATTTGCAAATTTGGATGTAACACTTTATGATAAACATGCATTGCCTTGCTTATAGGAAAATAATTCCATGCTTCTTTTTTAATGAACATTCGAAATATAGCATTTCTACTGTAAAGCATACTTTCCCATAAACTTTAACTCCTCAAAAATGTTTGACGCATATAAGATAGTTTATTTATGAACATAGCTGGTATAGTTTCTGCCATACACTTAAAATAGCTTCAATTTTTGATTTGTTGTCTGTATGTGACTACTTACACAAGGATGACTGGGTAAATATCTCTGGCCTCAAGCCTCTGTGCATTTTCCCGGAGGAGACAATGTTTTTCTTCTTCTTTTATGGTGTAAACCTTCATCTGATTCCACAAGTGACTACGAAAGTTCCCAGTCTTTCTTTGGGGAATATTCATTCTAGCCACTTCTCAATGCAACCCTAAACAGTAGTTAAACAAAAGAAATTCTCTCTCTCTCCAAATACTGGAAAACTAAAACAAGAAAAGTGGTTTGTCCAGAGCCAGATAACGCCAAAGACAGAAGCTGAAGCACATCATCCTCTCTCATTTCAATCGTTGCCATGAAGGCCTGTTGCCTGAAAGCTACTTGTCAAAGTCAGGGCTACAGTCTGCACCCTATCATGAAACTGTGATTAGTAACAAATAGCTTTACCTCTTTAGAATATCAATTACCCAAGAATGTACATGAAATTCCAAATGTCTCCAAAGATAAAAGAATGGTGGTTTTTAAAACTAGGTAAATGAACAAACACAAAGTACCTAAAGAATAAAGTCAAAAGTAGTGGTACTTTTGTTAAAGTGACCAGTTGCCGCTTGACTAGCATCCTGAGTTGTTGCAACCCTGAGAAAAGTGACTTCTTTACTACTTTCTTCACCTAATATTTGTTGAGCACTAGACAGAAAAGCTAGGAGATCTTTCTAGCTACATATGTTTATTCAGTTTTTATTTTACAAACATTTACATTGCACTCACTATGCATCTGGTGCTGTTCTAAGCATTTTTACAAATATTTACAAAAATTTAAGTGTCATACAACCCCAGGAAGTATGTGCTATAATTATCTCCATTCTTTGATGAGGAAACTGGGAGAGGTTACATGCCTAAGGTCACAGAGATGCAAAGTGGCAGAGAAAAGATTCCAACACAGGTGGTTCTGCTTCCAAAACCCATGCTTGGAATCACGACACTGTGCTACCTTTGTTCAGTAGTGTAATATTTCCATAAAAGTAACTGCTCCTTTCAAATGTTTAGAGCACTTTATTGAATGATGGTTGCCATAAATTAAAGATTTGAGGAAAGCACTCACTAAGGTCCCATCAAGCTCTTATCTACGTATTATGAACAATAGTTGTTTATTTTGCAACATAATACTGTTCATTTTTAGACAATAGCTTCATAATCAAAAGACTAATGGCACTTTAGTCAAATGCCCAATACAGTCTCTCATTTTTACCTTTTGAAAAAAAAATTTATTGTTTTAGAGAGAAGGGGCATAGAGGGAGAAAGAAAGGGAGTGCAATGTGGATGTGCTGTTGGTTGCTTCTCTCATGCCTCCAACTGGGGGCCTAGCCCACCGCCCAGGCCTGTGCCCTGAACCAGGGACCTTTTGGTTCATAGGCTGGTGCTCAGCCCACTGAGCCACACCAACCAGGGACAGCCTCTCATTTTTAAATACTCCCTTGTTCTTTCTGCTGTTAGCCTAATAAATTTGAAAATTTGCTTTTAGTAGTCCATCAACATATGTATACTATGTATACCATCAACATATACTATGTTGAATAACTACTAAGGACAAGGTACATACATAGCTATGGACCATGGGAGATTTTACCAGACACAAGGCTCTTTCTCTCCAGAAGTTTATAATCTAATTGAAATAATAAAATGTATTTCCTTAAATAAGCAACTAATAATATAAAGCAGTAAATAAGAAATATCAAAAAAGCATTACAGATAGTAAGTGCTATAAGGAAGTTAGAGGCCTACATCCTTCTGCGGCAGCAGTTCATTATATACACCCTATTAGAACAACTACCACATCATAATGATTCACTTGATGGGTATAATTTCCCTGCTCGTCTCCTCCATTAGAATGTTAGCCCCTTGAGGGCAAGGATGTAGTTTTATTCATAATTGCATCTATAGTTTAGCTCTTTGCCAGGTATATAATAAACACTTAACATATGCTTGAGGAACAAATGAATGAATGAAGTTCACCAGAGACAAGCATTTCTTTTGTGACGACTGTAGCAGAATAGTTAATCCTGGGAATCCAAATGTATTGGCTTAAGTGTCAACTCTACCTTGGAAAAACTGTGTGACCCTGAAAATTTTACTGGATTTCTCTACACTTCATTTTCTCATTGGTAAAATTATAATAGTACTGTTCTTTATCAGCTTATTTTATTATGGAACAAATCACCCCAAAAACAAATGGCTTGAAACAGCAGCCATTTATGTAGCTCAGAGTTCTGTGGGTCAGTAACTCAGACTGTGTTGGTTGTCCTGTCTCTGCTGGGCTCATTCATACACCTGAGTTTAGTTATCAGGTCAGCTGGAAGTGGCTGGTGCACGTGGAATCTCAGCTACCACCAGGCTAACTGGGCTTTTTCACATGGCAGCTGGCAAGGGTTCAGAGAGGGAGAGCTGAAGTATACACGGCCTCTGAGGCTCAGACCTGGAGTTGACACAAAGTCACTACCGGTACGTCCTATTGGTCAAAGCAAGTTCACATAGCAGGGCTGAGGATAGGCTTCACTCTTGATGGGAAACCACAGCAAAATCACATTAAACCAGGATGTTTATACCCAGAAGGATGATCTACCATACTCTCACACAGGATTAGCAAGAGGATTAAGAAAATAAAACACCTAAAGGATTTAGACTAGTGTCCACCACACAAGTAATGAGCTCAGTAAGTATTAACTATCATAGTATTAAGTTAATTACTAGTACATAGTAATACTATAACTATTAAGTTTTATTCTGCTCAAGGTTGCCAGGAATAGTTTCACAATGAAAATGTAAAGAAACCTGAGTTTAATCTTGAGAAATAGGAGGGATTTCTATATGCAGAGAACCAAGGCCTCTCGTAAGGACACAACATAAGCACAGACACTATGGTGCGAAAGAGGAATATTGTTAGAAAACAGCTAACAACAGACTCCCCAGAAAAGCTAGAATCAGATCCTGGGAATCCAGAATGTTTGCCATGAAATGGGGTTTCACCTCAGGGCAATCATTGACTTTTGACAACATGCTAGCCAATAACATCATTTCTTACCTTTTATCATTATTTCAGATTTTTTTGTTCTTCAGTGAGCTTCTTGATGCTGATAGCTTTGTGATAGCTCTGGCCGTGTCTTTCCAATATTTAAATTTTTTTTTAAAGAATAGAAACTTAGGAGTTTTGTCTGGGTTTTCCTACTTCCTGGCTGTGAGGAAGCTCTGAGGTCCTTCTTGATTCAAATCTGTTTCATCAGTGAAATGAGATAATTTCTCTCTTTATCCACCAATTTCACAATGTTAACAATCTTAAAGGTCAGGCCACAGGAAGTAGTATTTACTCAAGGAAAGAAACACAAAGGAGGCGGGTCCTGACGTTTATACTCACAAAGCCCTATCAGGAAAGTCAAGAATGGGGAAAATCAATCTTAATGTGGCTGCCCCCACATGTTAGGCAACAAAACCCTTCTAGAACTACCCTGAAGATAATCTTGAGTTCATCCAGTCCAGTGAGAGGGTGGTTCTGAGCTACCGAACTCACCGATCCCCTCTGGGTCCCTGCCACGCTGAAGGCTGACCAGACTGCTCAGAGTTAGTGGCAGCTCTAAGTAGACTGACTGCTCAGTGGCAACTGTTTCAGAATCTTTCTACTGTACATAGTTTACATGCAGATTCACTGATGAATAATTTTGATGATTCCGTCCAAGTATGAAGACTGCTTGAATTAGATGACTTCCACGATCACACTTAATTTTTTGTAAGACAATTCTGGCTTCTCTTATGCCATGTAGAATCCATCCCTGCTGAGTGCTCTTGACTAGTCACGTCCTTCCTGCCATTTTAAAAACAATAGTGGCAGAGATGCAAGCGGCTGATAGTGCTCAGCAGGACAGATCAAACACACAGATGCAATTTCTGTACGTTAAACAGTGAAGTAGGATAAAATTCAGATACTTACAATCGCTTAGGAGCAGGCATCTGATTGCTGCAAAATGAATCTTTCATAACAGGATTTATTGTAAACAGTGTCATATCATTTGTGAGTTCTGCAATAATTTCAGTCAAAACCAGTTGGAGGTGGGAGATTTTACATTATATCTATGATAGTTTATGCACAGATTATAAAACAATGTCTTTAGTATCAATATTTTTTAACTATAATTTCCTCTGTAATTTTAAATATTCTCAAATAGTATAAGTTTAAAGCCCAGATGAAAACAACCTAGCTCCTTCATTTTAGCAGCTGCTTTGGAATTGCATGGCCCCAAATCCTCTCACTTCCCGTTCCACCTTTGTTAAATAAGCATTATAATTATAGGTAGTCAAAATTTTTGAAATGTGGCTTTTATATTGTTTGGAAGGAACAAAGATCCTAGTGGTCATCATTAGTGACCAATGTATCCTACCAGAAAAAAAAAATTCAAAACAGATATTTTGAAGTCTACAGAACACACTTAAGTGGCTTTATTATAGAATGGAAAGATGGCAACAATTTAAGTGATCAATACTCTTATTTGCCTTTGGATTTAGTTCCAAATACTTCGTTGGGAACTCATAAAAGATCAACATCAAAGCACACAATACAAATTGTACTTTGCATGTATGAGAATTTGATGCCATTCCTTATACCTGATATCTTTAATTGCTAATGAAACAGGACCCCCCAAAGGTGCTATGTGATAGTCCCACAATCTTCCCATTCAAGACCTAAATAAGGGAGATGCAAAAAAGAAAAGAATCAAAACAAATAATAGGGCCCAAAGACTTGAGTAATCTCTTTCCCCTGCTTTAAACAACAAAAAAATCTTCTTTTGCCTTATTTCCCCATGTATTTGGGCTTTTCTATTATAAATATGAATATGAGAATGTAGCATTTCAGCAAGATTTGAATAAAGAAGTCTTACCCTTAGATAATCTAGGACCATGATGGAGAAGGGCCTTTGTAAGGGAAACATTTTCAGATAGATCCTTCTTCATTTACTTAAGAGGAAATATCCTATATGCAAGTTAATGTTCACCATTCTAAATGGGGAAGTCCCTATTTCTGAACCAAAGAATTTCAGGTTTCCCCCTCCCTTAAGCAGGTGTCTTTCCATCTCTCACAAATCAAAGAAGAAGGTGAAAAGACAGCCTTTCAATGGTGCCCTGATGTGTATTTCAGTAAATTTATTAATCAGAGCACATATAAATTGGAATGAATCATATTCTCATACTTAATAGCAAACAAAACTCTATTTAACTCATGTCCAGCCTTCTTTCATGTTCATCTTGTTCAAGGGCATACCTTCCTATTTCTGCTTCTTTTTTTTTCTTTCTTTCTTTCTTTCTTGGACACCTCTAACCCCCATTGACAACCAAAATACAGGGCTATAAATGTAAGGGTGCAATACATCATGGGAATAAGTCTAGGGAACATGTCCTCTACCAAAATGCACATGAATCTCTAGTACAGCTAAAATTCTGGAATCCTGCTGAGGTTCGTTTTGCATGCTAAGCAGGGCTAAAAATGTGAGCTCTGTGTGGTTGTCCTTATTTATCAGGTGAGCTACAAAGTTGAAGGGTTACCTCAATGAAATTGCAGCTGAGTTTCTTAGCTCTTGGTTCTAGCTCCTGCAAATCAAGAAGTCCCAATTGAAAGACAAATCTGACAATATGATAATCTTCTAATTAAAAAAAAAAGTGACTTCTGAACCCTTATCTGTTGAAGTGACAGAGATGGTTGTTTAACCAGACAAAATGATAAAGAAAATATGTTTTCCCACAAGATCATAAAGCTTGAATAGTGCAGGGAAACAAATGTAAGGCAAGGGGCTTTCATCTATTCTATCTACCAGTTCTGCTTCCCCCACCCCCCAATCTGTACACTCAGCCACTCACCTCATAGACAACAGCAAGTGTCTTCCAAGTCAGACCCCACCCCCAATATAAGTGGCATCTTGGCATACTTTGACTCAGACGGTTTCTGCATTTCATAGTTGAGGTAGGGGGTGGAAGGGAAAAGCAGCATACCAATGTAGTGAAATCTGGAAACAACGGCATATATACAGACACAAAAAAAAGTTTGCATATTGCACAGAGCGCTTGAAGATCATAAATCTATGCATGAGAAAGATGTAGTGGAAATTTTGGGGGGGATTAGAGTTTATTTTTGTCATCTCTCTGAGACAGCTACTCATTCATCCAGATCACAGCTAAGAAAAAAGCTGGTCACAGAAATTAGCAGTTTCAGCTCAGCAGCGAAGTCGCCAGCCTGTGAAGGCAGAGAGAAATTGACTAATTAGCAATGCGCACTAAAACTTGACGGTTCTTTATAGAGAGAGAGAAGAGAGAGGGAGAGAGAGGCAGAGGGAGGGAGGGGGGCTCGCTTTTTCCCCTTCTTTCTTCCAAAGATGTTTGAAATCGCAGTCATTTACGCTCGACAATTTTTACAATAGCCTTGAGCCATAATTTTGCGAGTCTCTCCAGCATCCATCCCCCTGTACGGTCTCTCTCTACTGGCCAAGCACGACCGTTTCTCTCCCCAACCGTGGATTTCCTATTACTCTCGTTACGACTCACTGAGCCCCAGGCCCAAGGATAATGATGTGTTGTTTCTTGGTAGCATAATTTGTCACACGTACATTTTTTCTTCTTCTTCTCTTGCAGAAAGCTCTGCTCCCTCTCTCTCTCTCCCTCTCTCTCCCTCTCTCTTTCTCTCTTTTTCTCCCTCTCCTACATTTTCTTGCTGTTGCTAATTCATGGTGATCAAATGATGAACGACAAAATAAATTGTAAAGAGTGACTGCCTGGAGTTGGGAACCAGAAGGTGTTTTCCCCCTCCCAAGGAGAGAACAAACCTTTAAAAAGGAAGGACAATTGATTTTTGGGGGGGAGCTTAAGTGAGCCTTGACTTTGCAGCTGGTTGAAAGCAGGTAAGTTTCTGGCCTTGTGTCTGCCTTGTGTGCATTTTGTTGTCTTTTGGGTTGTTGGTGGGGGGAAGGGATGGG
>PVKM010025800.1:0-19721 GCA_004027735.1 Carollia perspicillata | reverse complement strand
CTTGTCTTTTAGGTGCCCTTCTCAAGCACAGTCTGTTGAAGAGGCCGCGTGTAAAGAGACAGAAGGGAAGAGTAGGGTGGTATCAAGGAAGGGGATCGTGTCTGCAGCCATGACTCCAGAACCCTGAGGTTTCGGACAGGTCAGAGGTTTGAGAGCACCCACTGCAGGTGGTGGGGAGCTACGGATGGGTGGGCGAGCAGGCCTGTGTTTCACAGGGTCGATTTGGGGGGGACGGTTGCAAAGTCCCGGAACCACTTCCGGAATAAAAAGGGTACAGTTTCTTGTAAGCCGGGACCCAGGAAAGAAGGTAGATGAGCCTCCATGGGTTCTACCCAAGTCTGGATCCTCACTGGGAAAGTGGGGGAAGGCAGTTGGTTTCTTCATCTATAAATTGCTTAGTTGGGCAGTTCATTCAATCCCGGTTTCACCCGAGTGATGCATCTGACACAGGCACTGGAGTGCATCTCAGCCCCTGCGGACAGCACAGCAGGCCACAGAAAGCCCTGCCAGACGGATGCAGATGTCCTGGACCATCCGACCCACATTCCGCAGGAGGCGCCAGCAGCCGCACCTGCCAGCACTCGCTGGGGGAGGCAGCCGCAGTGACTTCACACTCACGAGAGAAGCTACGGAGGCTGGCAGCAGTTCGAACTCGAGAGGCCTGGGTTTGGTCCCGGCTCAAAGCAGAGTTTCAAATCAAACACCAAATACATGCGGGGGCCGGGGAACAAAAGTAGGTGTACAGTTGTGATTACATGAAACGGCTTATTCTTGTGTTATAATTTATTAACTCTGGTATTATTTTCCACACAAACAGCAGTAAACCTGCTTTTGCCCTACGCTGTGTACATTTTACTGCCACGGGGGCGACGGTGCTGCTCCTCCAAAGGTTTGGGCTGGCTTCGGGGGTTGGATATAAGCACGAGAACACGGAAAGTGGTGAGCCCGTGCGCTTCCGCAACAACTGCTCTCAAAGCTAAGAAGAAATGACCTCATTCCGACCAGAGCTATTTGTCGTCGTCCAACAGGCTAACACGCACTTGGAACCCCAGCCTTCGGGCCCTGGGCAGCAACAGTCACCGATCGTAGTGGACGCAGAAAACGAAGTTGGGTTTGAATCCCAGTCCTCTCACTGAGAGCCGAGTAGCCTTTGAGGAATTTGACCTTTCCAAGTCTCAAAGGCCCCACCACCAAACGCCGTCGCACTGGAGATCCCGGCTTAAGTATATGGATTTGGGGTCATACAAACATTCTGTCCATCACAGTATTACATATGTTAACATCTAAGTGAGGAATAAAAGGCAAAAAGAAGTGTAGAGATGGAACATGGAGTCACGAATGAGGCCAACGCACACGTGCATCCCACTGAGTCCCACTTATCTGCCAAACGTGGGCAGAAAGGCGGCCCCGGTGGGCGATGCCTAGAGAAGGCCCCGAATGGGTACGCAGCTCGTAGTGCGACTGAGGCGGGAGCCGGCCCTGTGTTCAGAGACGCTCACCGACTCCTGAGTTTGCCGTTTCTGGCCAGCGCCCAGGACCAGCAACTAACTTTTGTACGGTGTGCTATTGTTTCACACGGTTTCTCTTCCGGTTCTTACATCGGCTCTACAGGGCAACTGTTGTACACTGTCCTTTCTCCACAGAAGAGAAGACTGAGTTTTTGTAGTTATTGTTTGCCTGTTTATTTTTTTCAAGATTTCATTTATTTATTTATTTTTAGAGAGGGTGAAGGGAAAGAGAGAGGGAGAGAAGAAACATTTATCTGTTTGCTGCCTGTTGGGCGGGCCCCAGCTGGGGACAAATCCGCCCTTGGGCAGGGCCCCAGACACGTGCCCTGACCAAGAAGTCAAATCAGGTGACCTTTCACTTTGCAGGACAACTCCCAGCCGACTGAGCCACACCAGTCGGGGCATGTTTGTTTGTTTTTAAGAGGAGAAGATGGAGGCTTAGAAAGACTTCAGTGACAGGCCACTTTGCTGCTCCGCAGGTCAGGATTTCCAGGCCAGACCCCGCCCCGCAGCTCCAGACCACACATCGGGTACCTGCTGGACACCTCCACACGATGGGCCACGGGCACTTTGAACTGCACCAGGCCAATAGACCCTATCTGACCTGGGTGCCCCCGGAGGGCCCCTGGGTGCCCCCAGAGGGCCCCAGAATAGCGCAGAAATGGAGAGAGAATCTGTAGTCAGGGGAAGTGCATCTCAGCCCTGGTTAGAATACTTAATAATGCTTACTAGGGAAGGTTCGAGCTTCACACAGGCTGTATAGGCTGTGTGTGTGTGCGTGCGTGTGTGTGTGTGTTAGATTACAGGGGACCTCAAATTTTTTTGCTGCTCCTCTCACTGACTAGCCCTCCCCTTAAATCTGAGCGAGCCTACCTGAGCGGCTTGCTCAGTGATATGCAGACCAAGTGCTGGCCTCCAGGTCCTGAGGCTAGGCTGTAAGAAACCTTCCAGCAGCCCCCACGGTCCCTGATGATGCTCTTTATGGGGACTCCAGCCGCGCTGTAAGAGGTGTGACTGTCCTGAGGTCCGTGTCTGTGCCGGCCTGTGTAGGCATTCCTGCAACAGCCCCAGCTGAGCGGCCTTCCCGCCGCCCCCACCTCACCACCAGACACCTGCAGGAAGTCACAGTGGTCCTTCCAGGCCAGCCCACCCGCCAGTCAGGTTCCCCTGCATCATCTCAGTAGCACAGGAGGAGCCTAACGGCCACCCAGCCACGCCCACCCACACCCTGACCCTTGAAACCATGAAAGAGAAAGCGGTTGTTGTGACCAGCCGCCAGGTTTCGAAGCAGTTTGTTTGGGAGGGTTAAGTGGCCAGCCCGGAGCACGCGTTTGCAGGCGGAGGCGGGGCTGGACTGCATTGCTGTGGGATCCAGCTGCATCTGCGTGTCTGTTCCCTGGTGGAGGGCGGCTCTGCAGCACGTCCACGCGTTTGCTCTGAACTGTGCAGTCTGTGCCGCCGCGTGCTTGACACACGTGTGTCTTATTTTCTGAGTGCGTTTATGGCCCAATGATGAGGCCGACTCTCCCGTGGGAAATTGAATCCCAGTCCTCACGGCCCTCTCTGCCAGTTTGTGAAGAGGCCATGGAGACCATGAACGTACCCACACATAGGCGTGTCTGCACGAGAGGGTTTGATTGGGAAACACGGACACAGCCTCTGAGGAGCTGGTGCTGCTGGGGAATTCAATACAGGCCATCGGTGAGCATGCGCTGTTCGCCAGGCACTACGGAGAAGAAAACCTGGCACAGTGACCCGGGCGAGGCCAGCAGCCTCACAGAGACTCCATGAGGATCGGGCCAGGATTGGACCCCGGGGAGCGGGGAGAGCCACAGGGGTTCCTGGGTGCCCTAAAGCCCCGGCCTCCACACGTGTAGGATTCGTCCCTCCAGGCCTAGGCCTGGGCAGCTCAGAGGCAAGCCACCCCTACTCCAGCCCCGCAGGCTGTCTCGTGGGATGTTATGCAAAAAACAGTTTTCTGGTGGGTGCAAGAAATTTAGAAACAGATGAAAATTTTTTTTCCTGTGTGGTTCCTCCATGCCCTCACTATGTCACCATCGCTGGCAGTTTCCAAGAGGGATACAGAATGTAGCAGCCCCCAGACCGCATCAGCCTGAGACCCCCTTTTCACTGAGCAGATGATGGTATTTGTGTGCCAGGTAACTCATCTGAGAGAAATTCTGCTGCAGAAACAACAGGTGGCCTGGGGGACTAGTCATTCACACGTCCCACCTCCACCAATTTCCCACCCCACCCTCCCAAGCCCCATGATAAGATTGTAGATTTAAGTAATTCAAGTCTGAATGGGGAGACCCGTGGAATAAGCCAAATGAGGGCTGGGGGGTAGGGAGGGCTGAAGGGGAGGGGCTGTTTCCGCCACCATGATGACAGACAGACAGACTAAGAGACAGAACTGAGGCCAGAGTAAGGGAGGCTGGCCCAGGCTGGCACGCCACCACCTCAGCACACGCCCCGTGCAGCTCCTACCATAGACAGACCCCTGGACACACGCTAAGGCTTCCTCCTCAGCTGGGCCATGCCGTGTAAAGCAAGGCGCGTCTTTCTCGCATGTCCACCTGGTTCAGCGTGGCAACCTTGCCTTTTTGTTGTGTGCGTTTCGAAGCTTTCACGTGTAGGGCCCTGCTGCCCCCTGTGAGACTGCCCTCCCGGGGCCAGCCAAAGAGAGGGAGCGGTGTCACCACTGGGCCACAGAACACCTGCTCCGTGACCACAAAGAAAAAGAAGCGCATTCACTGGTCTTCCTGAGAAGAAAAACCTCTAACTCGTGGCACAGCCGACATCTGGCGTCCACGATCATTTCTTCTTTGGATCTGAGGGCTTAATGATGTTTATGGCCATGCTTTTCCTAGGGAGCCAACCAACCAGAGCCCCTAACTCAGACACCTCCTTGATCGGGCACTTGCACTCAGGGCCACTACCCACCTGTTCTAATCACCGCAGGGCCAGGTCCCAGACCTCTGGGGACCTGTGCCGCAGAGCCCCTGAACACGTGCATGCTAGCCAGTCCTACGCTGTCTGTCTGCTCCTTCCCCATGGCAAACACAGTGAAGCCCTCCCCTACGCATTCCCTTGCTCCCTCTGCCTCCCCACGTGACCCCACTCCTGTTTCCAGGGGCCTGGGAGGGCTACAAACTTCTTGCTGCACAACAGTCATTTATGTGTCTTATCAACCCTGAATAAAGCAAGTCCTGGCTTCCCTTAAAGCGCACAGCATCCTGAAGCCACAAGCCCAGGGGACACCGTGAGAACATGGAGGCATTGATATGCACTGGGACACAAGGGACACAGATAATTAAGGAACAGTTTAGTGCAGCCACAGCCCAAACCAAACAGACACCAACCAACCAAAAAGAACACGTCGGTCCTGGACACACCAGCAAGTGCAGCAAGTGCCTTCGTCTGTAAAGTGGGCATGAGGACACTGCTGTTATTGGGATTACAGAAACCAGCGCCTATTGTGCATTCAGCAAATGCTGCATTTTACCATCGTCGTTGTTATTACTCCCACCATCGTTACATGTCACTGAATGGCAGCAGTGTGGTGCAGTGACTCCCCCTGTGAGTGCCACCTGGGCCCAGTGCTGGGGACAGACCTGCGTGCTGCTGCAGCTCAGAGACACACCAGTGAGCACTGGATTAGCCAAACTCGGTCACACCTTGACGGAGCACCTGCGGCTTGTCACGCTCTGCACTACGTCCTGAGTTCCTCGCTGGGGCGATTACAAAGCTCACTGAGAAAGGCTCACTTGAGTTATTCATGGTCCGGCGAGAAGAACGGATGCAGAAACGAATCTCTCAAATCCAGCCCCATGCGTGTGATCGGGGAGACACGAGCCAAGTGCTGGGGTAGCCCAGCAGGGGGCAGGGGGAACCTCAGGGAGGATGAGGGAGGGTCAGAGAAGACATCTCAGAGGAGCTGGGAGTTGATGACCAAGTTGGAGTCACTGGGCTACCAAGGGAGGATGTGGCCAGCAGAGAGACGACACAGCTTCGAGGAGACACAAATTGTCCTGTAAGCCAGCAAGGGGGCAAGAACACAGACTGAGTGTGGGACAGGGAGCTAAGAAAGGGAGAGACCCTACAAACCGGGACGAGGAGCTGAAGACTAAGATGGAGGCTTTGTCCAGGGGAGTGACAATGTGACACAAGCCACAGGTACAGAGGAGGGCCTGGGAGGCCAGGCGTGCACAGTGGCACTGGGGGTGGCACCACGGAGTGAGCACCAGCCATGTGACTTGTACTGGTCACTCATACATCTGTCTCTTGAAACCTCGCTGCCTCCCGGTGAGTGAGCCACATCAGCATCAACTTAGAAATGAAGAAACCGAGGCTCAGGGCAGCTTTAAGTCACCTGCCCAAGGTTGCGTGCTGCGAAAGTGGCCAAGCAGAGACCTGACCCAGGCCAGGTCCGTCCAACCCCAAAGCCTTTGCTCTTCTCTCTCTGATTTGCCTTCAGTGGCACAGGGAGGAAGCACGGAGGCTGCTGTAACAGCTGATGAGGAAGGCAGGAAGCGGAGGCATCAGGCCAGGACAGACAGAGGGACAGAAGTCAGGATGACAGAGTCTGTGGCGGCCACACAAGCCAGGATTCTGGGCAGCCTCGATCTCAGCCCACCCACCATGCCCTGGGCATCGCGTACCTGACCGAGGCTGGTCAAGCTCCTGACACGGGGCTGTGCTTCTGCACTTGGGCAGGCTCCTGGGGCTACACTTGGGGCAGACTGAACACTTGACCGCAGGTGACTTGAACTGTGGACACCATGTCCAGCACTCTAGTCACACCTGAGACATGGCGACCATTCAAAGCTGCACTTACAGGGATTTCAACCCATGGAGTCAGGCAGACCATGGCCATGTGTGCATCCCCCTCAGGGTGGAAGGGTAACACGCGCCCACTCTGTGCCAGGTCCATGGCCCATTCCCGCCCTTCTTCTCTGAGCATTGTGGGTGACACCATCCTGTTTTTCACCGGAGAAGCTGAAATTCAGAAAGCTGGAGTAATTTTCCCAAGGCCACAGAGCTGACAGGCTCTGTCCACTCTAAAGGCCCTGTCCTCCTTTGCCCAGTTGGCCAACTCCTACTCGCCCTCGGATGGTGCTCCCAAGTTTGCAGACACAGCATTGGGCTGTCTAAAAGCCCAGCCTTTAAAAACCTGACCCATGAACTCAAAAGGAGGCGAGTTTCACTGGCCCAGAACATGAAGAAACAGCTGCCTCTGAAGACATCAGAGCCACATGACACTGTTGTTGTGTTTCCCAGAAGAGGCGGTGGCTGGGGAGCCAGTCAGCAGCCCTCATTCTGGGGAGGACTGTTAAATAAAGAGCTCGGAGAAAGCCCCTTGACCTCGGGAACATCCAGTCCGTTCTTCAAAAGCTGGTCCCCTGAGGCAGCTGCCGTGAAGCTGGACACTGGCCAGGCTGCAGAGCCAGCAGTGGCCAAGAGGGGTGGTGATAGCCTAGGCATTGGGACACTGCAGATCACGATGTGCCCCTGTACCTCTGGGCTCACCCCAATGCCCCATGGGCTGAGCTGGTGGGAACAACAGACCCAACCCCTGGGGACTCAGGACCTGCGGAGAGGGGCACCGAAGGGAAGGTGTGTCTGTTGCTTCAGAGAAAATGACAACACGGCCAGCACTAACCACAGTGACACTGTCTGGCCACCACCACCCAACTCACAGCCCCAGCCAGGGCCATAAGCAAAGCTGGACTCCAGGTTGGGAAACTGGCCAAAGCTGAGGCAGGTGTGACAAGTTGGGCCTGTCCCCTCCTTCCCCTGACATTGCTACAGGGACCTGGGGCTGGGGCTCGCTCCTGGCCTGACGGGAGAGGGAGGAGTGGCATGGGAGATGGCGAGGGACACAGTGGGCTGGTCACCCTGGCTCTACAGGTGCCCACAGCCGGCAAGGCCGACTGATGAGGTGCGAGTCAGGTGCTCAGCTACAAAGGCAGGCAACCACGCTCTTCCCCACTCACTCGTCCATGAAAGGTGGCCTGTCCCTGCCCTGGGTCAGGCCCAGCTGAGTCACGAGAAATGGCAGGCAAGGAAGGAGCAAGCAAGTCATTGAGGTTCAGCAGACACTGGGCATCTTTGTGCTGGGGAGACAGGACAAACCCCTACGTGATGATACACAAAGGTAGGGAGAGGCAGGAGCCAAAGCCCGACTCCTGGTTCAGCCCAGCGAGGCCAGAGGGGCTCCTTCCTCTGCCCGTGCATCGGGCCCCAGGCCACCAGGGGTGCAGCTGCAGCCAGGAAGGCAGATAAACCCCAGGGCTTGCAAATGGGAGCTGAGCCAGGCATCTGGAGTGGACGGTTCTTCCAGGAGCAGCCGGGAGGCCAGCCCTGGGAAGCACCCAGGGCTCTGAGGCAGCAGAGGGGGTCTGGTTAAGCATAGGTCCATGGACACGGACACCAGGATAGGGATGGCCTGAGGGTGTGGGGTAGGGCACTGGGTGGAGGGGGCAAAGGGGGGAAATTGAGATGACTGTAATAGTAAAAATAGTATTTTTTTTCAGTATCAACTGAAAAAAAAAGAATGCAGGTTCTGGGGTGGGGCCTGAGCATCTGCATTTCTGAGCAGCTCCCGGGCAATGCCATGCTGCTGCTGGTCTGAGGATCACGCTCTGAACAGCACGGGGCTCTGGATTCAGACCAGCCCACCCTGCAGACCAGGTCACTCAGTGGAGTGCCTGGATCACAGCTAGGTCATTCCAGAATCCCTAGATCAATGCATCCCAAACTTGGCCGCCCAGCAGAGCTACATTGGCAGCTTGTTAAACATACCCACCAATCAGTGCCAGAAACTTGATTCCACGGGGATTCCGGGATTCCATAGCATTGAAAAAAAGGCAAAAAAAAAAAAAAAAACCCACTTGCTCAGAGATTCTGGGGCAGAGCTCTTTCCAAAGGCAGCTAATCACCCCACCTGGCCTTCTGCGGCCCCAGACAGGGCTCAGCCTTTTCTATTTCCGACTCTCTAGCTCCACCTACCGTTCCATCTTGTCAGTCCCAACGACCTCAAAGCTTCCACTCACAACTGGACAAAGGTACCAAGAAAGCCCCCGGAGTGTGATTTGAGGGACAGCAGGAAGGCTGGCCCCTGACCCGAAATAAGATTTCCCTCCGACTTTTGCGGGCCTCAACGCCTTCCGTTTCTCAGCCACCATGTAACCCCAAGGTCTCCGGGGCAGGGCCAGACTCCTGTTTCTCCCCCCCCCTCCCCGCCGCGGGGGCCAAACACAGCAAAGAGAGCACAGCTTCACGCCTGTGACGGTAAAATTTAAGTGGAAACTTTGGGCTACGCATGGCCCTTCCTCCCATTTCGTCGCAGGAAAACCTTTGGGGAAGAGCAGCTTAAAGGAGTTGCAGCCTGTGGTTCCTCCTCATGGACCAAACGGAGCAACCCGAGAGCCAGTGCACCTGGGAGGGGGGAGGGGTGGGAACGCGGGAGAGGGGACGCGGGGCGGGCGCCGCACCCAGCCCTTGCGGGGCTCCGCGCACTACTTGCCAAGCACTTTACAGACACTGCCGCTGGGGACCTAAACCCGCTCCCTCTCAGGGTCCACGGCAGAATGCGCTCACACACACACTCTCCGGCCACACTCTGACCTGCTGAATCACCCTCTAGTGGCGGAACCCGGGAACTCTCCATACTCCCAAGGGAGTCTGGTGTTTGGGATGCACGGTGTGACCTCCTTGAACCCTCATGGCAGCCCACTGTACAGACCGAGGTCACACGCGTGAGGTCACACGGGGCCAGAGCCAAAGCAAGAAAACAAGACCAGATTCTCCTGGCATTTTCACAGGAAGCAAAAATATTCCGAATCCTGGGGGGAGTAATGACTTTTTGCCTTGAACATGCCAGCATTTGCTGAGGACACACAGTGGGGCAAGGCTCCATTTAGGGTACCGTCACCGTGTGCACTTGACCCTGCAGGCCCCGAGTGGGTTGTTCTTGGTGTTGGAAAGCCATGGGCATTGGCAACTGGTAAGAAAGGGGCAGGCGCCAGATGGCACAATTCTGGCAAAGTAAACCCATTCACTTTTCGTAGAACAATCAGGTCCCCAACCAGGGGCTGATCATCCACACAAACGCAGGCACCGGCATGCACCCCCAGGCATGGGCACGCAAAGGTTTCAACAAGGCATCTGACAAAGCCTTTCGTGATGCCCTAAAGGGTCGGGTTGGGTCGTATTGCACTAAGTACAAGCAGTTAGACTAACATTCCTGAGGAATGTGGAATTCGGCTGGGACGGATAATTTCACACCACTGGCTGTATTCTATCGCATTCCTTCTTAGACGTTTTATCAGTATTGGGCTGCAGTAGAAAGCGCATTTGTGAGTTATGGTCGGAGATGGTACAGTGAAGTTGTACCTTGAATTGTGCCCTCTGACCCAGACTCAGAGTGTATGACAGGATAAAACAAAACGATGCCATGAGGCTCAAAATCAAGGCGAGTGCTGGCGTGAACCAAAGACAGATGGGAAATGGAAAGGTCTGGTCTCGAGGCTTGGGTCCAGCAGCCAAGGGTGTGGCCGGCCCCTGGGGAGGGACCCACGAGACTGGGCACGGGAACCAGGCTCCCCACTGAAGCCCCTTGTGGGAAGTGGTCCCTGCTGCTGGCGGACAAGACTTAAAGACAAAGCCCCACTGCTTCGGGCTAAGGCTCTGAAGGGTGGAGGGAGGACAACAACACAACCTTTCAAACAGGAATCAGACTGGAGGGCTGCCCACTCAGAGTCTGTGCACCAAACTTCCCCAACATCACCACCCAAAAGGGGGTCTGCAGGGCTGGCCGGGGCTCTGGGTAGCACCCGGGGTCTGGGAAGGCCGCCACCCGGAGCGTGGCCCTCAGATCACCCAGCCTCAGTGCACTGGGCAGGGGAGGGAGACGGATACTAGAGGAAGAAAGTAACCACCACAAGTAAAATACTCAACAAAACGAGCCCCAGGGCAAAACTTCTTACACTTAGGAAGAGATCTAATGCTGAGAAATGCAGCAAACAAACAAACATTTAGATGAATTCACTCCCATGTCATTTCATTGAACAGCTGACAGTGACTCTAAATAAGTATAATTAGGGTGCTTAAAGATATGGATTAAGGAAGAACTTCCACTAAAAACAGAAACTATGTAACAAAAAGGAACACAAATCGAATACTACCCAGTAGCTAGGGGAAAGAACCAATTAGATGTCTTGGAAATGAAAGCTATAGTCATTTAAATTAAAACAAAAATATCAAGATAGTGGGGGAAAAAAATCTAACAAGAAGCAGTAAAAGAGAGAATTCCTACAGTGGAGTGTAGCAAGGAAGACCTCAGCCAGCACAGCAGGTCAAAGGGACGAAGAGCTCATTCGTGTCTGATAAGTGCGCTAGAAAAGGGAATGGATGACCTCACAGAGGAGAAGCTCTTGAAACGATGCCCGAACATCTAAAACTGAGAAGACGTGACAGGTGAGTGGCAGTAGGCTCTGAGCTTTGAGGAGGCAAATAAAAAAATGAATCCACATGCACTGACAACGTAGAACATACAAGGCTAAGGACGAACTTGAGAAGTCTCGCAGGAGACTAATATGCCCTCATTACGGAGGGGAACAACCGTCAGCCTACAGGGAGCTGAGGTCTGGATGACTGGCGGGCATATAAAAATAATAAAGAATTTAAATTAGACATTAGGTGGATATGTTTAAAAATTAAGGAGAAGCACTAAAACAATGGGAATTCAATCTATAGTCAGAAAATCTGCTGAAGGAAAAAAAAGGTGGGATGGGGAACTATATTTGTTCAATTGTCCATTCGACTGAAGTCAGAAAAGGAACGCAAATAGGTCACATTTTCAGATGTAACAAAATGAATACATCCGGATAACAGAATCTGAGGAGGCCGTTGACAGGTCCGAAACCAGTGAAAGGACGTTTGACACAGATATACTAAGACTCAGAAAGTCAATTGTGTGACTCCTAGTAAGGTCACACCTTTAAGGTGGATGGTCACACCTTACTAGGAGTCACACAATTGACTTTTTGAGTCTTAGTATATCTGTGTCAAATGTCATTTACTGGGAGTAAGGTGGCACCATCCACCATCCACCTAGTAAGAACACTGTCTGCATATCTGGTCTTTTCTGGAAATGCTGTAAGTGGCTCTGATGTTCGGGACTGAGAGTGGCTATTTGGACTCCCACGGGGCCAGCTTTCAGCGCAAGTGGAAGGAGAGGCCCCTCTCACCCAGCACTGAGGATCCCAAACATCATTAAGTGATGTTTCATTCAGAAAGTTTGCAAGGGCGGGACCCATGGAGAACAGGGTCTGTCCTGCTACTCCCCACCCCACCTCCACCATCACCCTATGCAGAGCCATCGAGTCCCAAGATGGGTTGGAAGTGCCCACGGTCTCTCCTGGGAAGCAGACCTCTGCCCCCAGGCATCCGGGCTAAGTAGACACAGGCAGGCTGGGAGCAGGGGTTCCCAGGAAAGTTAGGGTTCATTCCCGCAAATGCTCTGCAGGGGAAAGTACAAAGGCAGCACTTGCAGTGGAGCGAGCATGGTCTTTCAAAGCAGTCATGAGACCTCGGGCCAGGGAGGTAACCTAATAAGCCACACACTGGCCTCTCACCAGGTCTGATAAGACAAGAAGGGAAGGCCTCTCGGGGACCCAGGCACAGGAAATGCTCTCAGTAAAAGGCAAAAACCATAATACACCTGGACATTTATCATTTTTGAAAACACTTTAGAGTATCCATAAACGGGGAATAACTCGAACGTTTACAAAATAACATTAAACAAGACGCCTGCGCATTCTCTGTCCCGCTGGTGACCTCTCACCCACTGGGCGTCTCTCATTGGAGAAAACCCAGAAACCTGATCCTGTCTTGCTTCACCACGAACTGTGAAGTGTCTACCAAATGGCTATGAATAAACTCAGTTTCTGCCTAGGTCAAATCAGGGGAGTCCCCAGCTAGCCAAGTCCCCTTTTCCTTTATTTTGAACCATGTTGAAGTTCAAATCGTCTTGTCCTTAGAATAAGAGAGTTCATTCCAGAATGCCAACAAAACTCATTTCCTGTTGGCTGAAATGTTTTATATATTAATTCACTTTCCATTTGTCCTCCACTTGCATGGAGCTGGGCTGGGGGAAGGCATCATCCCTGCCCAAGGCTGGCTTGTCCAGGGTCACCATGGGACAGCGCCCTCTAGGGGCATTTCCGAGACAGGACACTGGGCCCAAATGACAGCCGTTAAAGGCTCACTGCCCTGTCCTGGGGTGAATGGGGTGAATGGGGGCAGGTAGGGCCTGCAGGAGGTACCAGGGTGTGGAAACAGGGTCCAGGCTCCCAGCCATGGCCAAGCAGAAAGGCTCAGTCCACCAATCAGGGGCCCGGAGACTGTCTCTGTGTTGCTCTAAAAAGAATTCCAGCCTGTGATACCACAGTTGAGTGGCCCTGCAGGGGTTTCCAACTATGCAGCCTGTGGAGAGGGAAGTAGAGGCTGGCAAGGAGGTGGCTGATGTGGGAAAAGCAACGGAGGCTTGAGAACACCAAGGAGGACACCAAGCTCGCTGTCTTTGCACCTTCCCAAGTTGCCCCAGATCTATAGGGAGGGGTCTGGGTGTTTTCACTAGTAGCAAGGGTCCTGTGTCCAGGGGGGCAGGTGCTGAGAATCATGGTTAGGCCACGCCTGGGGCCACAGCAGGTGTACAGGGCCCCTCTGTGCATCGTCACTGTGAGTCTTCCTGGGTGGGGGGGAGGGAGGGAGGAGAGATGGTCACGTCCCCCTGGCGGGCCCTGCTCCAGCTGAGGTGTGGTGCACCTCAGACTCATTCTGGTGGGGCTCCGGCTCCAGAAGCCCGCTCAGATCCAGGGCTCTGGCTTGGAACAGCCAGGGCCAGCAGGACGCCAGCCGGTGTTCACAGTTCTCATCTAGTCTCAGTGCATTCATATCCACAGTTCCTTCCATTATGTTTTCCATGCAGCTGCTAAGTGAAAAATAATAAGACTTACAGATTCACCTAAGTCACCCTCACGATAAGCTGGCCAAGCAGGTTTATCGGCCCTGATTGTATGGACGACCTAAAGGCTGAGAGAGACGTGGAGGAGGCGGGAAGGGGAGCTGGCAGAGCAGGTGCGGGCACACCTGCAGTGCTGCCCTGCCTCCGCCTCTCTCATCAGCAAAGCCCCTGACCTGAGAGTCTGCAGGAGGAAGTGGGCGCCTGTGACATCACATCGAAGGCCTCTTCTTTTATTGCCCCTCCTTCCTAGCCCCTCTTCCCATCACTCAGGTCCAGCTCTGGGCCCACCTGCCACAAAAGGCTGCCCTCCTGGGCTGCCTCACTCCGGTTCGCTGGCTCTCAGCCCGGACGCAGCAGAGTTACAGGGTTCTATGAAGACGACCCCCAGGGTCCTGCTCTGTGTGTGCAGAGAAGGGGGCTGGGCTTGAGCGTCTCCCCCTCACAGGGCTGAGACCCGTGGTCCACGCAGAGATGACCTGCTTTCTCTTCCCCATCGTATTTACAGGCGGTCTCGTTTTTCAGGCTTAGTGCTGTTGTTAATACCAGCTACCATTACTAAATGCATGGGAGCCTTCTATTATCAGGTGTTGTAAGCCCAATTTTACAGGTGAGAAAGCTAAGTCTCCAGGAAATCAAACCGTGTCAGTGTCAAACCTGGGACTTGAGCCCAGGCCTGAACTTCTGCCCCCCAAACCACCTGCCTTCACTCTGGGTCCTGTGTATTTGGCCCTGAGTATCTGCTTTCTACCACTCCTAGATGCCTGACCAAGACAAATGTCACCGCGCACGTCCCTGCTAAGGAGAAATAAAACCCCAGGAACAAGATCTGCAGACTTCGCTTGAGGGGAACAGCATGTCCTCCTCCCAAAGCCAGTCTTTGCCCAGGCTGGCTGAGCCCTCAGCCTGGAAGGCTCAAGGCGCCGTGGGCTCTGGGTATGGAAACCCTGCTCTTCTCCAAGGCACAACTCCAACACCCGTGTCTCAGAGACCCCTTCCCTGGCCCAGCCAGTTGGAATTCCTCCTCCTGATCAGTGACCCCATGAACTTGGCAGCTGGCTGGGGCAGGCCTACCCACTCGCATTCTGCTTTGACCTCCCAGATGTGGGGGCCAGGTGTCCCCCTCTCTGCACACCCCACGTGGCTCTGCACACACTCAGGGTCCGGAAGGCAAGCCCCACAGACTCTCAGAATGGCCATGGCCGACGTCACAGGTGGATGGTGCCAACGTAACACATGTCTCTGAGGGCGCCCAGGCTGCCTGTAACCCTTTCCCTGCCCCAGGACAAAAGCACTCACAATGGCTGAGCCACTTTTCCTTTTCCCAGAAGCAGCCAGTGCAGCCCGAGCTCCCAGCCATGGTAGCTGCACCCTCCTTCTAGCCTCTCCTGCAGTACCATCAGTTCCTCTGGGTGTCTACCTCGATTTCCTGCTTCGAGTTCCCGTTCTACTCTGCTGAAGACCCCTCTGGGCCAGGCCCTCCTCTGTCCTCAAGTGCTAGGCAGGAGCCGGCTCTCTCACTGGAGCAGCCTGCTGGGCTCCCAGCATCCCCACCCCGAAGCTGCCCCTCAGCAGGGCAGGGCAGATTCTCCCAGGCACCGGCACTCGTCAGAGCCAAACCCAAGTTTCTAGGCCCCCGAGGACCCTGTGCCTGGCAGACACCCTGCAGGGACCAGTGTTGCAGCTCCAGAGTCCAGGACTCACCTCCCAGCGTCCCCTCCCCGACCACAGAGGCCCACATCCCCCAGGAAAAAGAAAGTCAGAAAGTCACAGGGCCACACAGTGGCCCCTGTGGAACAGTACAAGGGCCACTGAAGGTTTTAACCGGGGGCTTTAGAGTCAACCCCACAGGGCGCCGTGAGGGGCTGGACGAGTCAGGGAATGAAAGGGGTGAAGAGCTGGGCCTGAAGCCCTTCCTGTGGCTGCATTAGAACAAGGCTCCCGGGCAATGAGCAGAGTCGGTGTGCCGCGTGCCCAGACACCACGCACGCAGGGATGATTGGAATCATACCCTTACTCACGCTCTGCCGCACATTCTAGATCCTCTAGAATCAGCACACTTTCACAATCAGGAAAAATAAGGAATAATCGAAAACTGAGCCCTGGCTGGTGTAGCTCAGTGGATTGAGTGCAGGCCTGTGAACCAAATGATCGCGGTTCGATTTCCAGTCAGGGCACATGCCCAGGTTGCAGGCCAGTTCCCAGCAGGGAATGCACAAGAGGCAACCACACGTTGATATTTCTCTCCCTCTTTCCTTCCTTTCTCCTCTAAAGAAAAATCAAATAAAATCTTAAAAAACAAAACAAAAAACTATGAGCCAAACACAGGTGTTGCCAGAGCCTCCCCAGGTCACAGCGTCTAAAGGCAGCCCAGGCTGACAGTGCCAGGGCCCAGTGGCTTCCTGTCCCCCTCCCATCAGCCCCTGCACTGCTTGGGGCAAGTCCCACCTCCATAGCCTCAGTTTCCTCAGCTGTCAAAAGGTAATGATGGCGTCAGCCCGGGTTGTAGGAGAGATACTGCCCGCACTGAGACCTGGGTGTGGGGCTGGGAGACCATTGGTCACTGGAGTGGATGTGGGGGCCTCTGCGGGAGTCCCACGCTGCCCCAGGGAGGAGGTAGGGGCACTTCCCGGCCAGCACGGGTCTGCTGTGTGTCGGGGCGTTTCCAGGAATGGAAGCACGGCCTAGCCCCGTGAGTCCCACTCATCACACAACCAGCCTCTTTACTCAGAGGGTGGGGCTGGCTGGCCTCACAGCACTCCTGGGGTGGCAGGGCTGGGGCTCCAACCCTGTCCTCAGCTGCAGAGGCAGGGCCATGGATCAGCCCCCGGGGGACTTCTGCAGGCCTCCATCCACACAGCTACACTAGCCCAAAGGGCCCAGAGGAGGGAGCAGCATCTGGGTCCCTTTTCTTCCGTGCGTGTCTCCACTGTGTCTTGGCGTGAGCAAGCTGCCCTGAGCATGAACCTGGCTGGAGTGACAAGTGACCATCAGCCAGGAGGCTCGGTCTGCCCCACACATGCCACGCCTCTCACTGGATTGCTCTGGGAGACAGAAAGCCCCCAGCTCTCTCTGCTGCCAGGCCCACGGAGCCCCTACAAACCCGGGAGTGCCAGCCCAACCAGCCATCTGCAGACAAGGGCCAGAGGCAGAGGGTCACGGCTCATCCGGACACTATCTGTCAAACCCCTGCCCTATGGAAGGGACAGCCAGGCCCGAGTTCTAGCCCAGGTCCTACTCTCAGAACCACTCCCACTGGGTGTGAGCTGAACACCCTCCACTCCTGCTTGGGGGCTTTCAGGGAAAATAACTACTATTGAACAATCTCCCTTCCCCACCCCACCAAAAAGCCCTGGCAGCTAGAACGAGATCTGAACAGGCAGGATGGTACAGCCACTGGCTGTGGAACCCAGGGGAGTCCACAGCACACACACCACACTCTGAGACGTGGGGTCCAATGACTGCATGGGAGGCCCCTCCCTTCCCCCCACCCCGGCACAGACAGCTCAAGGCCCCAACAAAGGGCCTGGAGCAGGAAGCCATTGAAACACCCTGTGTCCCTGTCTCAAGGATCAAAGCAATCACTATTTGTTTTCTATTGGAGGCAAAGAAAAGAAGTCCTTAATCCCTGAATAAGTTCTAAAACCTCTATAAATGCAGCCTCCATAATGGGAGCCCCTAGGGAGCAGCCAGTCCCACCACTTATTTGGTGAAATGTGAACACACGAATCCCAACTGGCACCCTCTCAGCACAAAGGATCCCACGGTCCCCTCGATGCCGCTCAGCCAGGGACAGTCACGCACGGCCCTTACCCATGACCAAGGTGAATCCAGGTGGCTCTTGTCCTTCGAGAGCTCCCAGGTGGAGCCACAGGTGTGGGCCTGCTCCTCCATGGCCCCGCCCTCAGGATGCTAGCCACCTCCTCACCGCCACCACCAAGCCCTGGGAGAAAAATGTCGCCAGTGGCTCCCTTCATGCCCTCGGGAGCAGGGAGGCTGGGCTGGGGACACTGAACCCCAGCAGGTGGCTTCCCCAGGAGCTCGGCCAAGTCACAAGGCTCAGATAGAGAGCAGAGTGTTGAATTACAAATCTTCTCCCACCTGGGGACTGGCTGACAACTGGAGACGCCTCTCATCCTAAAAGGCCGCAGGGTCCCACAGGTGTCAGATGGCAATGGACTTGGTGAGAGGACCCAGGCTGGGGGCATAACCCCTGCTGGCTGGCAGCCAGCACTTTCTTCATTCTCTCCTCCCCAGCTCTCTGAAACTCAGAGGCTAACCAACTCCCCCAAGGTCACACAGCTCCAAAGGACGGGGATTCAGACCAACAAGGACTTCACAGGAGGAGGTGCAGGGAGAGACTGCCTAGTGCACTGGCGGGGAGGAAGCCCCGCCGCGGGCTGTGCGTATGGTCCGCAAATGCTTTGGGGAATCCTTTCTCTCCATTCCTCTGTGTGGCCTCCACAGTCCTTGGGAGGTCAGAAAAGCTAGGGTCACTGGGTCACCATCGTCACCTCCATCACACTCGGCAGCACCAGCCATCACAACAGCTCCCCGGTTTTGAATGCCTCCCACACACCAGGAGCTATGCAGTTAAGCCGCACGCGGGCATATAACTTGCAGTGCAACCCTATGAATAAGGTCACGGGTTGAAAATAGGAGCCTGAAGAACGGGCCCCGGGTCCCAAAGCAGGAAGTGGCATCTCAGGGCCAGGTCCCCTTGAGAGGCAGAGCCAGCCAGCTCCAACCCTGCCAGGAGCCCCGGACACGTGATGATGAGCCTGTCGGAGGGACCTGCTGCTGGGTGGGAGGGACGCAAATAACCAGGACAGTGTCTGGTGAGGCCGAGGGCAGAGGGCACACCACACAGTGGGTGGCAGGGTCTTCAATCTAGCATGACAGGGACAGAGTAGGGGATGCTTTGCCATCTCACCCAGAGAGAGGAAGGATGAAGGTGCTTTAGAATATTGGCATCCGAGCACGTGGGCGGGGAAGCCAAGGCCCGGGGAAGGAAGGGTCAGAGGGAGGGCAGCAGGAGGCCAGTGTTGCAGCCAGCCCGGCAAGTGCTAAGTCAGCTCCCTGACTTGGCTCTCTCCACTGAGACCCGCCCCCTACTCCAGTCCCTGAAACCTGTGACTCCCTGACTGCCTCCAGGAATCTTCCAGCTCTTCCCCTTTCTCCAAATCCCTCCCCAGCCAGGCCTTCTCTGGTGTCAGGGCAGCTGGTTCCTCCTCCCTCCAGAGGCCTGCCCTCCCCAAATTCCCCACCAGGGCTGGGTGAGAGAGAAGTACTCAAGCACAGGAGGGCGCCTGTGTCTAACTGCCCTCCCATTACGCGTTGAGGGGTCAGAGGCTTCGCCAGAGCTGCACCTGGGAAGGGGCAGGGAGGGACTTGGTCCCAGGCCTCCATTCCCAGGTCACTACACCAGGGTCCTGGCCACACAGCTGTTCCCGCCTTCCCCACCCTGGAAAAGCATAGAGCACACTGGGGAGGGACCACTGTGCGCAGCCTCATGGCTGGGTGCCCCGCCCCGCCCCTGGTATAGTTCCCACAGTCTGAACGCCCCAAAAGTCCCGAGGTGGCAGGGGGAAAGAACAATTTCAGACACTTCTGCTCAGCTGGGTCACCACCACCACTCGCTATTTTTACTTCATCCTGTTGACATATTTGAAGAATCTCCTGACCAACCAGTGATAAGACGGTGAGTGGTTGGTTACATCTGGCCCTGTTCAGCAAGCACAGGGACACAGCCCATGCACAGGGTGGTGGGTCTGACCGAGGCAGCCCCCGTGTCGCTGCTCCCATTCAGAAGTCGCAGGCGTGTGCCCCTCTGATCAGGAGGACAGGGGGCACGGTGCTCGGTGCTCCCGGCCCAGGTGGCGGTTTCTCGGGCCTGACAGCTGTGTGTGCTGGGGATGGGGTGGCCCAGCTGGCAGGCGCCCCACTGCTGTGCAGGGCCACTGAGAGCCAGCACTGGTTTGGCTGGTGCACCTCGCCACGGGAGGTGGCTGATGACAGGGCTCTGAGAAGCTCTGCGTGACGCTTAAATCTCAGGCTCTGAGTCACACAGATCTGAGCTCTTGTCTGACTCCGACCTTTAGAAGCTGTTCTGACTCCGGGCAGGTCCCTCGGCCTCGAAGAACCCTCGTTTCCTTATCTGGCAGACGCAGGGATAAAAATAGAGG